>PVLD010003684.1:0-137719 GCA_004027595.1 Dinomys branickii
GGTGGAGCTCGCGGAGAGGCGGAGCGTGGACGGGAGCGCGCGGGGGCGGGACATGGGCGGGAGCTCAGGTGGGAAGGCGGGAAAGCGGTTTGGGCGGGCGTGGGCTGGGCGGTGACGCGGGGGGCGGGGCTTGATCTGCTGGGGCGGGACCGGGTGCCCAGTAGGCTGCGTGACCTAGGTAACGTGCAGAGCGGGTACCCTCCCCTCTCCTGCAGTTGTAGAGCGTCACGCACATCTGCCGGTGCCTGGTGAATGTGGGCCCATGTCGCCGTGATGGTGATGATGCTCCGTGGGAGTCCCCGGACGCCATCGTACGTGTTTATTTACTTGGGACTCTGAGTATACCCACTGCCGCCCCGCGCTCCGACGCCCGGTTTCCCCTGAGTGAGAAGCTGGCTGGCTCCCCCTCCGCCGCAAGCTGGGGTGACCGCCCTGTGAGGCGCAGTCGGGTGCTTCCTCTAGAGCAACCCCAGCGCCCCAGCGTCCTCAAGAGCTAGGGGCTTCCTTGAGCACCTCCAAAGTGGTAATTCTGTGCAAGGCCATACGACTACTAGTAATACCAGCAACTTCAGTATCCGAATGTCACTGCCCTAATCCTTCGAGACAACCTGCGGTGTATATCTTATAGGCACCCCAAGTCTACAAAGAGACAGAGGGGCATAGTGAAGGTCTTAGTTACTTTTCTCCTCGTTGAGACAAAATACCCAACGCTGAAAGTTGAAAGGGGAAAGATTTATCTCCCCTCACAGTTTTGGAGCTTTCAGTCCATAGTTGGCTGCCTCCAAGGCAGGGCCGCACATGGCAGTGGGCAACCGTTCTTGGCGGTGGAAGACAGCAAAAGCAACAAGGAAGAGCAAGACCAGCCTCTTTCTGTCCCTTATATTGTATGCAGTCTACCAGTATTGGACAGATCCAGCAGTCACCTACCCTTAATCCCAGCATTGCACTACGAATCCATCACACTCTAGATTCAGCCACCCCCAAGAAAGCCTGCTCCCCACAACTGCATGAGGTCTGGGGGTGGGCATCTAGACCCAGTCCTTAACAGTGAAGTTAAAATACCTCAGAAAGAATGTTACACATTTAGGAAATGGCAGGTCTGGCTGAGAGGCAAGTAAACGTTGGGTAGGTGAAAGACAAAATCACAGCACGTTTGGGTTTACTACAAACAAGGATAGGAACATACACCAGGTGCTTAAGAGAACCTCAACAGCTATAGGTAGGATTTTCCTGGAGGAGGTGGTGTCTAAGCTGGGCTCAGAAGAAGGCTTTGGAGCTTAGTGGGTGAGTACAAGTGAAGAGCCGTAGATGTTTTCCAGCATTAAGGACTGGAGAAGTCCAGTGATTGTTACACTGATGCTAAAATAAGAACAGGACCGAGAGCAAGGACTTTCTATCTGGGGAACTAAAAAATCATTCATTTGACCCTGGATTAGGAAGAAGCCAGCAGATTTTAAGTATGGAAGACACACCAAATGTGCTAGAAAGCTAAGCTAGAAACAGCAGAAGAGTTTAGAGCCAGGTAATTGTGAAATTACTGAGACATGTCAGGGTGAAATACTGTCACAGGCAGAATAATGGTTCCCTGAAATTTTTCCATTCTTTAGTCCCCAGAACCTATAAATATGCTAACATTACATGGCCTAAGGCGCTTTGCAGGTATGATTTAGGACACTGAGAGGGGGACCTTGTGCTGGATTATTTAGGTGGACCCAAACTAAGCACAAGCCTCCTGCAGTAGAAACAGAAGTCTTCTTTTACCTAATCTAGACTTCTGTTCCTCCTGGTTGTCATCCTTTAAAAGTGTGGTGGGGCACCCCTGGGCCACAAGCCTGTCTATGGGAAACCTCTAGACACTGGGAATAGGCCCTGGCAACAAGAACTGGCAGAACTGAATGTTGCCAATCATGTAAGTGAGTAAGGCAATGGTTCTTCCCGTAGTACTTCCAGAGAATAACTCAGCTGTACTGACACCTTGACTTATGACTTACGGAATAGGGGCTTGTGTTGTTTTAAATACCTAAGTTTGTAGTAGTTTGTTATGGCAGTAGCAGCAAACTAACACAGTACAGATGGTGAGGGTTTAAACTAAGTAGATGACAAAGAGGTGGATTTAAGACCTGCACAGGTCCTGGAGATGGATGCCATGGGAGGGGAGTTATTCAGGTCAGTTTCTGGGATTTTGTTTTGTTTGCTTTTGCTACTGGGAATCGAACTCAGGACATTGTGCTTGCCAAGTAGGCACTTGTGCCACTAAGCTATATCCCTGGCCCAGCCTAGGTTAGTTTTAAAGGTTTTGGGATTGGCAGGCTGTGTTCAATAGTGGGAAGGACAAAGGCAACTACTTTCAAAACACCCTACAGTATGTAACTCAATTAGGATTGAAAACATTTGTTGACTTCTGGCCTCCCCCTCTTTCAAATATTTAGCAACTATTCTTCAGTGCCCATGAGCAGTGATTTTGTCACTGCCAAATGAGAATTCTAGTGCTGGATCTTCCTATGTAAATTGAATGTCTTTGGAGAAAGCACAAACTTTAATGAGGCTTGCTTTCTTTTAGTCTGTGAGATAAAGGAGAACGCTTATCTGTGTGATAGATGTGAATCACAGAGAATGTCTAGTTGTCTGAAAACTCAATTCTGGGAACTCACTGTTCCACAATTTCAGGGTCCCTTTCCCCAGCTGCACCCACAGCAGCACTCCACAGAGCAGCCTGTACCTTGATCATGTTGCAACGTTCCGTAGCCTCCTGCCCATGGTCCACGTGCTTTCCTCTCCCCTGGTCTAGACTTGAACTTCTCCCAGTGGACATTTTTCCCTAGCCAACCTGAACCCAAAGTCAGTACAGCAGTCACTTCTTGTTAGTGCTTCCTACTCCTTTGCCCACAGATCTTTCCAGGGATTGACGTAGCAGATCTTTCTAGCCACCTACATTTGTCACATGGGATACTTTGACAACTGGAAAATATGAAACTTGGTGCTTCTGCAGATTAATAAACTCTCATCCCAGCCGTGTCTTTGTGTAGCCTGGACATCCTGTTGCATAGTGGAAGACAAGGTGTAATCTTAATGTCCTCAGGACATCGTTACCATCCCTTCACCCTTTTGGTCCTTATACCTGATCACCCCTCCTAGTTCATGGAAAATACAGAAATCAAAAGAAAATTTTCAGCCTCCTGCCCCAGGCACCAAAAATGCCATCTGCATTCACACTTATCTTGACTTTCTTTCCTTTTATCTCCATGAATCAAAATAAAATTGTTGAACAGTACCCTGAGCCCTCCCTTCTATCTTAGGGGCCACATTTCATTAATTATTCTTTCTTTCCCTTTTATCCTCTGCAATTTCTATACTTTCAATGCAGAACATAAATATGCTAAAGTTTTAAAAACAATAATACAAAATTTGCAATTCTCTATAGAATCCACCACCTCTTCTCAGCACAACCCCAGGACTCATGGTGGAAACCACGCAGGAGGCCCTTGCCTTGTATTTACTTCTGATGGAGGTGGAAGGGGTGGGGGGAGGGGCACCTTCCTAACATCAGGCATCTTTTATTAATGTCTTCAAAATGCTATTAGTCTTTAATGCGTTCAGTAAAGAACTAGAGTTTTGCTTTATCCTCTTTATGTTCAGAAATTAGCAGGATAATTAATTTTCCTATTTTACTTGGATAGATAACAGTCATTTTGTTTTCAAGATATCTCTTGCATATTTTCAATTTGGAGTCATAAAAATATCTTAGAATCTAGAAGAGCCTAATAACTAACCCATTAATCAATGACAAAATGATATTTTTAAATAACTGTAGCTATATTTGAACTGGTAAATCCTTTGAACAAGAAAGTCCTCGAGCCCTATAAATCACAAATAGAGATGGCTGTTGCTGTAGCTGCATGCCAGAAATACCTCTTGCATGCCTTCTGGTTTTGCTTCTACCCAGATTAAGAAAAAGTACTCACTGCAGACAAAGTCATGCAGGTTTTAAAGATCTGCTTCAGTTTTCCCGCCTACTATTCCCTTGTTTCAAGCCTCTGTTTTGCCTCCTCACTGACAGCCTCGTTTTGGGTGTGAACAATACCTGCATGGCGCTGTGATGTGTGCAAAGTCAGTGTGTGTGCGAACAGTCTGGGAGGAGAAAGGAAGTGACTGGCACTCCCTGGGGATGGGCAGGGTTTCCCACAGGGGGCGGCATCCAGCCAGATCAAAAAGGCTATTCTAGAACTCTCTGAGCAAAGTGAAGACGGCCAAAAAGATACCATCTGACATTGTCCAGCAGGGTACATGGTGCTATAGCAAGAATGTGCAATTTAAATAGAACCCACAAAAATGTCTCTGAGGCCTTTCTGTTTTAAATACATCTTTGTGAGAGTGTACTGGTGAACAAGCCTGATTTATGGCTGTAACTTTAGCCTCAAAAATATTATCTGATAATCCATGGCTTCAACTGTATCTTTCGTCTGACTTTTGGAGCATTATCATAACATGTAATCTTGTCTTTAAAAATGAGTTATGAATGTGTACCAATCCCCATGATGAATGTAATCCTTTTATCTTTTTGAGACAGGGTTCACTATGCAGTTCAGGCTGGCTGGCCTTGAACTCACTTTGTAGCCCAGGCTGGCCTCAAACTAGAAGTGATTCTGCTGACTCAGTCTCCCAAGTGCTAGGATTACAGGTGTACATCACAATGACTGACCTGAATGTGATTATTATTTAAATCAAACATATACTAATAAATAGCACACAATCCATAGACAGGAACAGTATGTGTGTACATATGTGTCAGGGGTGGGATTACTGTATTTAGTTCAGGAGCATAGTGGATTTTTTTCCAATGTGAAGAAAAATTTCCTTAAAAAAATTAAAAGTACATTTATAGGATAGTCTGCCTCTTTTGGATCTTTACCGTTAAATAAGACTTTTTTTTTTTTTCTTTTATCAATAAGCTTCCAAGGGAAATGACCTCTTCCCTAGATGCCTCACTCTCCCCTAGAACTAGTTTTCCATCTGGTCTTGTATGATTCTCAAGCCCTTATATTTCCCAGTAGTCAGAGTTATGACTTGTTCTATTTCACCATTCAGAATGAGAATCTGTCCTTCCAAATTCAAATTTATATTGTGTCACTACCTGTGGAACCTGTCAGCACTCTTAGCACAGTTGTTTTCTGCTATCGTATAGGGTTTTGGGTCTTACATCTTTATTTCCAGTTTATGTTCAATTAAAAGCTTATTGCACTCTTGGCCACCTACTATGCATAGGTAGTCTCTGAATTTTTTAAATCTTTGTGCAAAATTGTTGGAATTTTGGCAGTTGTCACTGTTTTGCAGAAATTAAAGACGACAGGTAAGTGAGCAGTGATGAATGACTGTACAGTGTGTGTACCACACCTAGTCCAGGGCATGTGCACGCTGCAAGTGAGCCCTCACTTCACTTGCTGAGTCCTGCTGTGGAGCTGCAGGCTCAGAAGTGCGTTTCTGGAGCTTCACTCCCCTATACACGAAGCTCCCTTTAATGTGGTCACCAAATGGGGCACTTTTTTCCCCATTAAGGTTCTCATTAGAGAGCCTGTGAAGTACTGTAGTTTGTTATCTTCATGTCTCTTCAGGTCACAGCAGCTTAGTGCATTCCCTGGAAAACACAGAACCAAACCAGACCAAAATACAATCAGATGCTATTTTAAGAATTATCTTTAGTTCTTGGTATATTCTAGATAGTAGTCCTTTGTCTGGGAACAGATGGCAAGAATTCCCCACCCCCCACCCCCATGGATTGTCTCCTTGCTCTGTTGATGGTTTCTCTTGTGTGCGAAAGCTTTTTATTGTGATCACAGGTGTTGACTCTTTGTGACAGTTCCTGTGCGATTGGAGTTTTCTTCATAGTCTTTGCCTACACCAGTCTTCATGAGCTCTGCCTATTCCATCTACCAGCAGATTGTTTCTGTTTGAATATTTAGATCTTTGATTTATTCTAGTGCATGGTGAAATATATCTAGTTTTAATCGTTGACATGTGGAAAGTCAGTTTTTCCAACACCATTACAGAGGCAATCTTTCTTCCAGTGAAGGTTTTTGGCACGTTTGTCAAAGATAAGGTGGCTGAGTATGTCTGGAGTTGTTTCTCCATCTTCTAATCTGTTCCACTGATCTTCAGGTCTGTTTTTATGCCCCTACCATGCTGTTTTTATCATAGTAGCTTTGTAATATAATTTCAAGTCAGGGACAGTGGTGCCCCTTGCCTTGCCTTTGTTGACAAGAATTGCCTCTGCTATTCAAGCTTTCTTCTGGTTCCAAATGAATTTTATCATTTTCTCTAATTCTGTGAGATATGCTCATATAAAGAATTCACCCCCCTGAGAAACCCCAAATTTAAAGACCCAATACAAAAATGGGCATCTGAAATAGGCACTTCTCAGGTGAAATAGAAATGGCAAATAAATATATGAAAAAAATGGTCAACATCATTGGCCATTTGAGAAATGCAAATTAAAACAACACGGAGGTTTCATCACAGCCCAGAAAAAATGACTATTATCAAAAAGTCAACAAATAACAAATGCTGGTGGGACTGTGGGGGTAAAAGAATATTTTTCCACTGTTAATGGGGTGTAGATTGGTACAATCACTGTGAAAGTCAGTGTGGAGATTCCTCAAAAAACTAGGAGTAGGCTGGGCATGGTGGTGCATGCCTGTAATCCTAGCACTTGGGAGGCTGAGGCAGGAGGATCGTTGTGAATTCAAGGCCAGCATGGGCTACAAAGTGAGCTCAAGGCCAGCCTGAACTGCATAGCAAGACCTTGTCTCAAAAAGACCAAAAAACCTCCCAAAAACAAAACAAAAAAACCCCACCTAGGACTAGAGGTCCTATTTGAGCCAGCTGTTTCCTTTCTCAGTATCTTTCCGAAAGAATTAAAACCATCATACCAGAGATACATGCACATCAATGTTTATAGCAGCACAGGTGGTCATAGCTAAATCTTAGAAAGAACCGAAATGCCCATCAACTGATGAGTGGATAAGGAAGATTTTTTTTTATGCAATGGAGTACTACTCTGCCATAAAGAAAAATAAACTTGAGACATCTCTAGCTAAATGGATGCACCTTGAGACCATACTCTAAGTGAAATAAATCAGACACACGTGTAAATACTGAGCTGTTTCTTTGGTGTGAGAAACTGAAAGTGTACATAAGGACTAAAATGTGTAATAGATAGTGAAATAAGAAATTGTTCAAATGAGAAAGGGAATTAGGGATGGGGAGGAGAGAAGGAAGGGAAAAGAAAAAAAGAAGGAAAAAATGGAAGCAAAGGTTTTGTAAAGAAGAAGCATTGAAGGGAGGGTAGAGGAAGAGGAAAACAGAATTAAGTTGTATCATATATACCAGTACAAATTCCCTATGATGAATGTGATCATTACATATACTTAAATTTAAAAAAATGTATCTTTAGCTGGGTGTGGTGGCACATGCCTATAATATGAGGAATCTGGGAAGCTTTGGCAGGAGAATCACAAGTTTGAGCCCAGCCTGGGCAATTTACAAGACCCTGTCTCAAAAAAGGGGGTGAGGGTTCTGGTACTAGAAAGGTAGTTCAGTGAGAATGTCCTGGGTTCAATCCTCTGTATTATAAAAAATGACCTTTTGCTCATACATAGAACTGAAAACAAAATATGCCTACGAAAAGTAACTATGATGTAATTCCAGAAATGATACTGAATAGATTCCAAAGGTTGAAAAATAACATTTAGCATACACTCAAGAGTCAATATACTGTAACAGTTTTAGTATATAGGTCATTAATTGTACACTGAGTGGACACAACTATTCACCAGTATTTTTCTGCTGTGGACAGAAATGTATTTCCCACCAAATGTATTTGTAAGGGGAGGATTTAAGAAAATGTTCCTGCTTTCAAATGGCTTGTCCAACAATGTGATACTTAACTTAGCGTTAGCCCCCGAATTATACACCATATTCACAGTGGGAGAAACCAAGCAGAATGGAAAGTGTATCTTGAAAAACTCGAAAATTCATTCAAATTTGCTAAAAACCTAACAGGTGCATTACACCTTTGTTCAGCTTTTATGATACTCCAACTAGCAAACATATTTTAGTAATTGTTTTCCTGACCCAAGAACACTTAACACAGCAACTCCCAAAGTCATAAAGTCCTATTTACTGTAAACCTCTACCCCACTAACATACTTACGAAACTATCTTTGGCATTACGTTACTGAGAGAGGATTTGGAAGTTATCCCTTTACTTTCCCCCTATGAAATTTCATGGTTTTTTTCACACACATGTATTTCTCTTTTGATATATATGGCAATAAAAATCCTCAAACACTATTTACTTTGTGCTGTAATGTTTTTCTCACTAACCTCTTTGCAGGTCAATAGATACAAATCTAACATTCTTCTCAGCGTTAACACAATTTTCCATTATACAAATGTACCACCATTCGCTCAGTCATTTTTCTACTGATTTAGATTATCTCACGCTTTTATTCCAGTATATTTCAATAAACATCTGTGTATACAACATGTTGTACATGGGTGATTTTGTTATAGTATACATTTTTGGAAGTATATAGTATATGTATTCAATTTTAGTACACCTATGCAATTTTGTAGTTCCTTTAGTTCTGCCAGCAGTAACTGAGTATGCTCATTCCCTTACATGCATATTCACCCACATCGATGCTGTAACTGTTCTGACCTTCTGCCATTCTGATGAAAGTGGTATTACTGGCATGCTGGAGAGTACTGTGGGCTTGGCTCCATACCATCATGACAAAACAAGTCATGCAAGTATTTTGGTTTCCCAGTGGATATACTAGTTAAATTTATACTGTACTGTAGTTTACTAAGGACAGAATAACATGATGTCAGAAAAAAACAACACATAAGCCTTAATGTAAAACATTTTATTGCAGCCACACCTACGGACAGCCAGAAGGCACACACTCGCTCAGATGGCGCCCTGCCGGGACTCTGAGCCCTGGCTGCTGCCACCTGCCAGCACCAGGCCTGCTCCACACTTTGTCTCTCCTCTGCACAGGCAGCAGAGGCACCGACTGAATGAGCTGATGGTAGACGGGTCCATGCCCAGTTGAGAAGACAAGCCCTCTTGCCTTGGACAGCTAGCACTTCCAAGGAGAACTGATGGACTAGGCCAGCAGGGCTACCCCCAGAGATGCATTCACAACAGGCTAAAATTGGAGAAGTCTGCTGCAGTGACTGCCACATTAGACAAGGTTTAGTCAGGAGCCACTGGGAAAGGTGGTAATTTTTAAAGACTGAGGCAAAGAAGAACTGCAGAACAACTTCATTTTAGTGTTTCCAGTGTTATCCTACCGCAGTGATTGGGTGAGAAACTGCCACAGAGAGGGTGTCTTGGTTATTTTTCTCTCATTGCTGAGAAAAAATACCTGATGCCCAGAATTAAGGAAGGAAAAGTTGATTTAGTTCAGTTTGTGGAGGTTTCAGTCCATACTCGGCTGGCTCCAAGGCAGAATGGCACATGTAAAAGCACAAAAAGGAGGAGAGTGAGCAAGTCTCTTCCCTCCCTCAGACTGTGTGCAGGGCACCTGCCCCAGGGCAGGCGTGGCACTCACAAATCCCAGCATTGGACCAAGAATTAATCACAGACTCTAGAAGCCACCCCATGACTGCATGAGGCTTTGGGGGGACATCCAGACACACACTGTAACAGAGTGTGTGGTTAGACTCAGAACGCCGAGTACTTCAAGCTCAGGTTGGAAAGGACACGGGGCTCCAATCTCCATGGGAAAAGTCAGGCCCAGTGAACGTGGCTTCCGAAGTGGCTGAGCCTGAAAATGCTAGCATTAAGTCCAGTGCTTGAAGCCCTGTCCCGCTGTCTCCAGCAGACAGCAGTGGTCCCAGTCTACAAACATGAGTAGAGACACACATCTGCTTGGATGGCTGCCATAGTCTGGGGTGTACAAAGAGGGGCTTCTGGAGTGGTGGGGGATCACATCACAAAATCATAGGCCATAAAGCTAGGCAGAGGAAACTGACTAAGATTCCAGAAACCATTTAGTCAAAAATACAGACCAACTTTTTATACCATTTTTTTCATTTGTTTTTGTAATTTTTTGTTCTTTAAACCTTTGTTTTTATCTAGCTCTATTAATTTCCTTTTATTCCTTATTATAATCAGTCTCTTTGCTGTCACCTTCCTTTTATTCTCAAATTTTACTTTTTTTATTTTCCTACTCTACACCTCCTCTATCTTTACTAGTGTACCCTTTAAGCTTCTTAAATCTTTAGATAGCTTGATAGGCTTACTGTTGAAATGTTTTTCTTTTTGGTCTTTTTAAGGCAGGGCTCACTATGCAGTTCAAGCTGGCCTTGAGCTCACTTTGTAGCCCAGGCTGGTCTCAAATTCACAATGATCCTCCTTCCTTAGCCTCCCAAAGTGCTGAGATTACAGGCATGTGCAAACATGCCTGGCAATGCTCTTCTGTTTTTAGTGGAGGTATGGTTATTCTATCTAGTAGACAGTCACTATGTCAGCATTTGGTTTGTCTTAGTGTTTATAATAACAGATTGCTTTTCCATAGCAAAGGACATATATTATTGGCTCATAGGGTACATTAATATCCAGTTTATCTTTGATGCTACTATTATTGCTAGTTTTACTGGTATTGCCAAGGTGGCACAGTTGCTGTTAATTGGCTTTCTTTGCATGTCAATATCTGGATTGCCTTTGTGTCATTAACAACACTGAGACCCATTTCCAGAGAAGTGGTGCTGGACTAATTGCACTGCAGCCTTCCCTCCCAAATTCAGAGTTCACTGGATCTTAGGAAGAGGAACAGGTCTACAGTCAGTCATACCCAGCAAGTATCACTGCAAGCAGTTACTAACTAAAGAAGTATTCATATCAGCAAGAAGTCTTTCCATTATAATGTGTGCACACACGTGCGCGTGCATACACACACACACAAAGACAGCAACAAAATACCTCCCAGAAAAACTGCTCTCTCAAAGCTGATCCATGAGGCATACAGAAGGGGAGCAAAAGCCATACAGTTGGAAATTACAAAAGAGAAGTTTAAAAAATCCCTAGATCAATAAAGTACTAGTGAGCTCCAAGAAGATGTATCTACACCTACAATGGACATACTCAGTAATGTTCAGTAAGTCTACACAAGACACTAACAAAAAGCTACCTTAGCTGAACAAAACAATATAAAACATGAATGGCCAGTTTAGCAAAGGAGTTCAATCAGAAATCCAGGAAATGAAAAATTCATTGCAATTATGGACAGCAGAAGTGGCCAATGTGAGGATAGTGTCAAAACTAGGAAGATACACCTGATACTGGTGACTAATTGAGAGACACCTAAAAACAACAGGAGAACATGAAAAATGGATCTAGCAGTCGGTAAAGGGCACAGCACTGAGACTAAGTGGGTTAGTGAAAAGTCAGAGTACGGCAGAGATGGTATAATAAAACTTACAGAAATAATAGAAAACTTTCCAAATATGGAAAAAGAAATTTAACATGCAGCTAAGTAAAACGTATAGAACCCGAAAGAGTCACAATAAGAAAAGAACCTCTCCAAAGAGGTTCTTTGACTTTTCTTCAGTCAAAATCTGAGAAATCCAACACAAGGACAGAATCTTAAAAGCTGTTAGAGAAAAAAACCAATAAATCACTTATAAAGGTAAGATCATTAGAACTATAGCAGACTTCTCAACATAAACATTAAGGCCAACAGAGTTTGGAGTGAAGTGTTTCAACTATAAAACAACTTCCAACCCAAAATTGGTGGATAAATAGAGTTTTCCCATGAGAAAGAGCACCTCAAGAAATTCATGACCAATAAACCAAAAAAATCCTCATGGATATCCTAGAAAGACACAATGAAACAAATAATGCCAAAAGGTCTAAGAGAACAAATCCTCCACAGAATGAGCAGATAAACAAAAGGGAAAGAAATCAGCAAAAGAAAAATAATGCAATGGCAAAAGCCAATACTTTCAGAAATAACTCTCAAATATGAATGAATGGTCTCAATCCCTCAATCAAAAGACACAGGTTGCCGAACAGATCAAGAAACAAAATCTAGTGGTATGCTGTACACAAGAAATATACTTAATCCAAAGAAAAATTTATAGACTAAAAGTCAAAGGATGGAAAATAGTAGTCCATGTAAGAGAAAACTAAAAAAACAGCAGAAGTAGCGATCCTATTTTAAGACGAAGTGGACTTTGAGCCAAAACTGACTGGAACAGGCAAAGGAGGTTATTACCTATTGGATAAGGGAACAATTCAACAGGAAGAGATAAAATAATAAACATATGCATCAAACACCAGCACATTCAACTTCATAAAAAACGCTTGTGGACATAAGAGATAAGATAAACATCAACACAATTGTCGTGGGAGACCTCAATGTCCTACTGTGACAAATAGATCAACTACACAAAAATATAACAAAGAAATTTCAGAGTTGAAGTAAACCTTAAACAAATAGAAGGACAAAAATCATGATCATCTCAATAGACAAAAATCCTTTGAAAAATGTTCAAAATACATGATGAAGCCCCTAGAGAATAAGATATACAAGGGCCTTATCTGAACCTGATAAAAAGCCATTTATGATGAACTACTACCAACATCATATTAAATAAGGATAAACTGAAAGCTTTCTCTCTCAAATCAGGAGACAAGACTGTCTCCACTCCTGTTCAATACTGTAACAAAACATTAGCCAGCACAATCAGACAAGAGAAATAAATAAAAAGGTATGCCTTACAAAGGAAGTCAAATTATCATTACTTGCAGATGACATGATGCCCTATGTAGCATGATGTCATCTGCAAGTAACACAAAAATCGTGTTTCTGTACCTCAATAATGAGTTCACTGAGAAAGCAATTAGAGAAATACCATTCATATGAGCACCAAGAAAAATGAAATACAAGTAAAACTAACCAAGGAAGTGGAAGACCCCTACACTGAAAACCACGGTATTCTGAAAACAGAGACCAAGATGACACTAGGAAACAGAAAGTTATCCCCTGTTCCTGGACAAAAACAAATAAAGAGCAAAATAAAAAATAAGGAGAAATAAGGAGATTCATCATTTTCAAATGGGAATGAGATCAAAGAGAGGGTGGGGAGAGCCAGGTGTGGTGGCGCATGCCTGTAATCTCAGCACTCGGATCTCTTTGCGAGTTTGAGACCAGCCTGGGCTACAAAGTGAGCTCAAGTCCAGCCTGAACTGCACAGCGAGACCCTGTCTCAGAAAGACCAAAAACAAACAAACAAAAAAAGCGAGGGAGGGAGACGGGGATGAAAAAACAATTGAGTTGTGTTCTACACATGTATCAGCAGCTTCCCACAAGGACCTTTAGGAGGTGCTGTGCACACACTAATAAAAAGGGGGAGTACACCCACCACATAGTGAAGCACAACTATATTAAAAAAAAACTCTAAGGAGAACCAGAAATGGAAGATATAGCTGCTATAATGTAAAATTCAACAAGTGACAGATTCAGCACGAATGAAGGACGCGGGGAGCACACGCGGGAAGGCAGAGCAGCGAAGGGGAGAAGAAGTAGTGTGTGTTACGTACAGTGCCAACTGTCCAGGATGGGTGTACTCCAAACATAAGCTAATAAAAACAAAAGCGCATTAAAAATGAAAATACTATAAGGGAACTCTTAAATTTCAAAACAACTCACTGCTAAAATGCTAAGGATCACAGTCTATAGCAAACTAATTTTTTGCTGAAGTGGGGGGCCTTGCCTTGATTTTAATAGCTGCTGGCTGCTAAAAGGAGCGGTTATGAAAGGTTGGGGCAAAGTTTACAAATTAGTGACATTTACCACGTCAATGATCCCCTTCATGAAAGGGTTCTCTGTAGCATTCAATGGTCTATAAAAAAATTTTACAGAGCTTTCAAACTAAAGTCCATCTTCTCCCAAACGCTGTTGCGGCTTTACCAGCTAAGTCTGTGTAACACCCTGAAGTCTTTCTTTCAACAGTGTTCACATCACCACCAGTGGATCCTGTGTCAAGAAAGTACCGCGCCCATTTCTAAGAAGCAACTCCTGTGGTACATTTCATCTTGGGAATGCAGCTACTGAGTCACTTCCAGGCTCCACTTCTAATTCCAGATTCATTATTCTTTCCACTCTGCACTTATTTCCTCCATAGAAATTTGAAACCCCTCAAATTCTTTCGCGATGATTGGAGTCAGACTCTTCCAGACTCCTACTGGTATTACTACAACCTCTCCTCCTGAATCATGAATATTCTTAGCAGCGCCCAAAATGGTGAATCGCTCCCAAGATTTTCAATTTACTTTGCCCAGATCTGTTAGAGGAACCACCATCTAAAACAGTTATAGCTTTACAAAATATATTTCTAAATATGACCTGAAAGTCAAAACCACTCAATCCCTGGGCAGCAGAATGGCTATGGGGTCAGCAGGCGAGGAAACAGTAATGCTCCCGTCAGAGCTCCTAGGTGCCAGGTACACTGTTAGTTTTACTGACCTGTGAGTCTTGACAGTGGGCTTACGTTCAGTAGATCATGTTGTAAACAGAGGTGCTGTCACCCCGGCATCATTGTTTCACAAAGCACAGGTTGAGGAGACTCAATTTTTAAGGGCTGTAGGATTTTTTGAACGGCAAATGAGCACTGATTTACCCTAATGTCACCAGTTGCATTACCTTGTAGAAGAAAACCAGCCTGCCCTTTGAAACAAGGCATTACCCCTCTCTTACCTTGAAAAATCTTAGATCAAATCTTCTTCCATTGAAAATCTACTTAATGAAGCCACATTCATCAATCTTATCAAGATCTAGATAACTTGCAACTTGAATGTCCTCATTTGCTGCTTCACTTTGCACTTTTTTTTTGAGACTTTTGACATTTTCTTTTATTTTAAAGAAAAGTAAATAGTAAAAACCTGGTATAAATTTCAAAACAAGATTGTAGGAGAGTGACAATGGTTAGTACACTGCATATTGTTATATTCAAAGTAGCTGCTCATATTTCAAGATACAGGCATGAAAAGTTGATCAAAGAATATAGGCAAAAAGCTTCCTTTCAATGAGCTAATAGCAATTAGTATGAGTATGTGTGTGTGTGTGTGTGTGTGTGTGTGTGTGTGTGTATAATATTTCTCCTTTGTCTTTCCTTTTTCCATTTCCCCATTCTAGTTTCTCTTCCCTTTTGAGCATTTTCTTCCCATTTCACAGTATGTATTGTACATTGTGGGTCTTATTCTTTCAGCTTCTTACACTAGGGAGACAAAATGATGTTTACACACGTGAGACTGATTGCTTTTAGAGAAATGGATTCCTTAAAGTTTATACACAAACTAGTTTTAAACTTCTGCAGCTTTATTGCCTCTCTGAGCCTTCATAAAATTGAAGAGCATCAGGTCCTTGCTCTGGAGTACACTTTGGTTAACGGAATGTGGCAGCTAGCTTGATCTTCTATTAAAACTTCCTCCGTATCAGCAATAGGACTGTATTACTTCCTTAGCATTCATACACTCACTACAATAGCATTTTTAGTTTAAGTTCCTTCAACAACTGCGCTTTCTGCATTTACAACTTGGCTGTTTGGCACATGTAGCCTGGCTTATCTCCTCCTTTGACAATTTTTCTTCATTAAGCTTAAACACCTCTAAGCTTTTAAAAGAAGAGGCAAGAGATCCTTGCTTCCATTTTAACAGTTAATAAGGCCATCGTAGGGTTCTTAACAGGCCTAATTTCAATACTGCTCTGTCTCTGGGAATAAGGGTACCTGAGGGGAGACAGAAATACAGGGGAATAGACAGCACAGCTGTCAGGATAAAGACATTTATCAGTTCAGTTTGTAGCCTTGTATAGGCTTAGTTATGGTGCTCCAAAACAATTATAATAGTAATACTAAAAAAATCACCAATTATAATAATATAATGAAAAAATTGGGAATATGCAAATCACTAAAATGTGAGACATGGAATACTCACTGATGGAAAACCGGCACAGATACACCCTGCTTGATACAATTGCAAGTAACCTTCAATTTGTAAAAAACACTATCTGCAAAGCACAATTCAGTGATACATGCCTATACGTTGTTTCTTTTTCTCTTAAAATTCCACTAACAGCTAACAAAGATAAACATATTTTATGCTTCTTGATTTTTTTCAGTGTTCTAGTCTGGCAAATACTCTGTCTGACCTTTCTCAAGTAGCTTATTTTGAGGTTACTCTGTCACTGCCTCACTGCCTCAGAGAAGGTGACATATTTTCTGTAACTACACAGGCACTTTCTTTTAAGGGAGAAGACACAGGGCCAGGGATATAGCTCATTGGTACAGTGCTTGCCTGGCAAGCACAAGGTCCTGAGTTTGATTCCTGGTACCAAAAAAAAAAAAAAAAAAAAAAAAAAAAAGGGAGAGGACACAGCTCAGACGTGGAACACTTGCCTCGTATGTGTCAGTCTCTGGGTTTGGGCCCCAGTACTGGGAAAGAAAGGGAATACTTTTTTGTCTGCTTGCTCTTCTAACTCGAACTGTGCTCCCCTGCTATATGGTATTAAGACTTTTTGTTTAGTGAAATATGTCTATTTGGGTTTCTAATTGTATGAAAAAAAATTTCTGCCCTAAGTTTGTCTGAAGTTTTCCTTTTAATATGTATCTTTGTATTGTTTGAATTGTTGTGACAATATGAAAAATTTCTGCAGTTTCTTTCAAAGAAGAAATTTTAAAAAGTGAGCAAGGCAAGAAGAGGATGAAGATGACTGTCACAGCAATGGCTGGAAGAAGCTACTTTTTGGGAAACGAGTCTAAGGGTACCGTGAATTCTTACAGCAAAGCCGCATTCTCAGAAAACAGAATTAAAGGTGTTTTCGGATGTGCCCAATCACTAGGGTTATATGGCTAATGAAAATCACATGGATGTACATCACTCATATGCACATAAATAGTTCACCTATCTGCATTTCCCATCTTTCTTAACACTTACCTACTACACGAAAAAGATTACAGAAAAGAATGAAGTTGTTCAATTATTAATCAGATATAAAGACAGAAACCTTCTACTTTAAAATGTCATATTAGATCAACTAAATTGGCATAAATATTACTTAAAACAATAGCATGCCAAAAAAAGTCACCGCATGATTGTTTATTTAAAATGTTATGACTGTGGCTGTAAATACACATGGGCTTACATAATTTACGGCTACTCATATAAACCCTCAATTAAAGTGGTTAATTGTTCATCCCCAATGACTTGTTTTATTCTTTTTTTTTTTTTTTTGGCGATACTGGGGATCGAACTCAGGACCCTGCACTTGCTAGGCAGGCGCTTATTCCACTGAGCTATATCCCCAGCCCCCCTTGACTTTTGTTTTAATAAGCACAATAGTAAACTTCCTCTCTTGTTTAAAGTATTTATGCCTTTTGTCTTGATTCATGAAGAAATTACTGAAAAATAACTTAAGCTTAACTACATCAAACAATAGTATTATTCCAATGCTGTCACAGATTTCTCCGTGGCAAAATAGGCATATATTGCTATTGCACAACTTATAGGTACAAGTTATTTTGCATATATAAACTCTCTCTACATAATGACAGTGTTTCCACTGCAACTTGCTCAATACATGTAAAATCATGAAATACAATTTACAAAATCTTTTAACAATGTACTTTTTTGACAAAAGTATCCTGAGGATATTACAAAATTCATTTTCTAGCCCTTCATTTCTTTGACGCTTTAATTTCTAAGACAACAGCAGTCTATATCTCGCATAAGAATTCCTTTAATTTGTAATGCCTACTAACAAAATAAATTTAAGCTAAATAGTAGGTAATTCTCACTTAAACACCTGTCCCCTTTCCTCCAGTCTCATTTGTTAAAATAAGTAGTTATCAAGTTTTCTATAATTCTGAATCAGAAAATGCACAGCACAAAACAGACAGGAATAGCACATTTAAGTTAAAAGCACTGTGAATTTTAAATATTTTGGTCATATTTTATAATAAAATAATATATTTTGGCAAAAATAATAAAATATAAGGTTTAATTTATTTTCTTTTAATAGATAAAGGGTATTTTACATTTGTAAATATTTAATTTGACTGTTTTCACACTTGTTACTAAAAACACTGCTACAAGGTTTTTAGAATTTTGAGACTAAAAGCACCTTAAAAATAAGAAATAAAAAAGAATTCTAAGGAAAATGTATGATATTCAAGAACTCTATCAAATTCATAGCTTATTTTTAAGCATCTTATACATGCCAACACAGAATCTTTATTGCCTATTTAGACTTAATGTAATCTGAAAATAACAATCTTGGAAGCCTTACTGAGATTTATTTGAAAAATTAGGTTGAGAATTCAAACATTTTAAAATAAACATTTGCAAAAATGTTGTTATTCTGGTGGCAGTAGTTGTTATGGCACAAAAACACATGAAAAACTTGTGGGTTCTGCGTATTTGTACAAATTAAATTCAAATGTGTAAGCTATATATATATATATATATATATACACACACACACACATATATACATACACACAAATACATTTACACACACACACAATTTAGCTCTAGAAGGGCAATTGATGAAAACTTTACATATTGAACAATTTATCTCATTTATCATTTAAGTCCCAATGAGTTTTAATGGAGAGGTTCATTATCTGTTCCATTTTTATTCAAATATCACTCTGTCATTAAGAGGAAAAGATTTTCAGATGTGTTAAGTCTGATAAAGGAGTCAGAGTTGTTGAATTAAGTGATGAGTATGTGAGTCTTTACTTAAAAGGTACTTTTACTGTTAAAGAAATTCATGCAGAGATATCTGCAGAAAAGTTGATCAACAAAAAGAAAACAAAATTCCTTTAACACTATGACATACTCATAACATACTATACATACATGTTATTATAGCATTAACTCACAAATTCTACTTTAGATGCTCTAATAAAATTATGAATGATTTTGTTAATTTTTAAGGCATCAGTGCATCAATGAGGGTAAAGCTCCTTAAGTAAATATGAAAACAAAGCATCAGCTTATTTGTGGTATAGAGTGATGACTATGTATCTGTTGGCCACTTTCATCAAAAGGGTAATAAATTATACCTCTTCTTGTAAAAATGCTAAAGCATAAATTTCACATCATTTTTCAACACTTCACGTAAGGGGCTGAACTGATCTGGCAGTATTCTCATCTTCATCGTTCCATCAGCTCCACAAGAGAAAATGTGATTCGTTGGTCCTGTCTCAATTTGCATCACTCCAGTTCCAATATTCCTAAAAATGGACTGCCGAGCATGCTCACTGATGAAAGTATGGAGAAGACTAAAGGTAGCAAGACTCCAAATCTGAAAAATATCATGAAGAAAATGAACACATGGTTGAGGGTTACTCTTAGAATCCAAATGAAAAATTCAGACCTGCCTAAACAAAGAGAAAAACCTGTGAAGGCTTAATTAAGAGCATAACACTTTGATGCTGTATATGGCATTACAATTTACCAAGTGCTTTTATATTATTACGTGCTTAAAATTCATCCAATAAGGCAATAAGGCAGTATTATCTCCTGCACTGGAGGTTAAGTGTAGGATGCCACAAAAACTTGTAATATTCAGGGACTACAATCAACAGCTCTGTGGGGCAGTTTTGCGGTGCATAACTAATGCCTTCTTTGTAACATGGAATATTCACCAAAGAGTTAGAACAGTTGGGAAGAGGAAGGTGGTGCCCGCAGGCCCCTACCCTGGCACAGCTCTGTTTTAGCCACAGCACAAAGTAACTATTAAAACGTGGGGACATTTAAATTTACTAAGATTTTAGATTTTCAACCCTTATAAAAATAAATGTGCCTGTTTCTAAAGCAAATTATAGGCATTTTCACTTTAGGATATCTATTTTAGGGTTCGGGAAACTATTTATTTTATTGATATCACTGAAGAAAAAATTTCTCTAAGAGAAATACAATGATTATGGTAATCTGTATGCACATGGATTTGTTAAGTTATAGCTTCTGAATTAATTTCGTATTTCCAGGTGTTGGCTTGATTAAACAATATACCTCAGTGTATAAACTAAAGACATTGCCTAAACCACATATGCTAAAAAACCTAGATCACTCACCTCTATAGAATCCCCAAACATTAAAATAACATAAAAGGAGTCTCAAGTGATTTATGTATTTCCACAGGACACTCCAGAAAAACCACTAGGTATGTAGAATCATGAATGCTGAAGTTCAGAACAGAGTATTTCTGGGTTAAAACCCAGTAATCTGCAATTTCAATAAGCTCTCTAACATTATTAACAAATTGCTTAACATTTTAAACAACTTCCCTAAGTTTTAAACCCAGTGAGGTTTGAAAAGGATTGCTAAGAACAGGGTGTACATTCAGGTTCTTCAATCAGGTACTAAGTGACTGGATATTGTTTTTATATATGAAAAATTAGGGAATAATGTGGAATACGAAAATGTGAATACATTACTTAGTACATACCTTAAAAGTGAATCCAGTAAATTTTACAACTCAGAACATGGAGTTAAGATTAATTTTACTATCTAAAATATGCTTATCTCCATGGAAAATTTACTTCTTAAGGGAGAATTAAGTATATTTTAAAATAACAGAAAAACAGGAATAAATCAGATATACAAGCTTAAATATTGTATGGCTTCTCTTATAAGAGATACTCAAGTATGAACAAAGAACAGAATAAAAGGCAGACAATAGGAAACAGGGAAACAGACCTTTTGCAAATGGAAAGGGGATCAAAAGATGCAAGAAAGGAGGAGGGGCAGGGAGGGGGCATAGGAAGAACTAAGATTATGTCATGTGCACATATCAACTACCCACAATAAATGTACTCATTATGAACCACAAACATGTACCAATAAAAAGTCTCAACGTTAAATATAATTTTCTTCATCAAAGGATGATTTAAGAAGTAATTAGCATTGATAAGCACAAAGAAATTAATGTATTATTACTTAAACAGACTGGTATTATCAATATGATTAAGGGGTTCTGAAGATTTTTTCCCCATTTTGTAGATACCTTTATATTGCCTTCTGCAGATCCTGTGACAAAGTACTCTTCCGCTGGATCAATAGCAATGGCCTTCACAGGGGAATCATGGCTCTGAAAAAGCTGCCTCTGTTGTCTTTGGAGAAGATCAAATACACATGTGAATCCTTTTCTGCCACCTGATAGTAGCAACTGATGTTTGGGAGCGTATGCTAAAACTGTAGCTCCACTATCATGGCAGGTAAAAGCTGAAAGTTAAAAAAATGAAATATAGGAAATAATGATTTTAGACACTGGACATCAAATAATGAAGAATGCTTTTATAAAGCATTTTGAGTTAAATTTTGTAAAAAGTGAGACATATCTACATTAAAAAAAGTCAATATTCAATTCATCTAGCACTACTTGTTGAATATTCTCTCTTCGCTGAACTGTCTACTTAGCAGCCCAAAGGCTGACTTACTACAGATTTGTAAGTTGGTAACTGGGCTCTCTATTCTGGTTTATGATTCGCATATCTATTTTTAAGCCAATGTCACAATGTCTTGATGAGGATAGCTTTATAATGAGTCTGGAGAATGTTGAGTCCTCTGTATTTGTTTTTCTTCAGTATTTTGTTGGTCCTTTGTGTTTTCATACTACAAACTTTAGAATTAATTTGTTGATATCTACAAAATGTTTTGCTGGAATTTTGATTAGGACTACAAAGTTTGGAGGAAATGACATCTTACAATGGAGAATGCATTAATTTTCTGTGATTTCTTTAAGCATATTTGTACTTTCATATAGAGACTTTGTTAGACTTATGTCTCAAATACTTCCTTATTGCGGGTCCCATTGTAAATGGTAGTATTTTTAAAATTTCAAATTACAGGAAAAGGTTAACATATATATTTTATCAAACTCTGACATCATGTGCAAAATAAATCTCACAGGCTGATAAGTATGTGTTATTAAAAATAAATCTATTTAAAATCACTTTTAGTTTATGAATTTCTTGACTCTCAAAATTTATAAAATATTTTCAAAACTTACCATGGACTAAACTATTTGAGGGTGCTACAAGTGTATCCCACAAACATATGTTTCTGAAAGAAAAGAGTATTTTTTGAGTCACATAAAAAGTTAAAAAACGTTCATATAATGACATAACATTTGAATTTTGCTGTCAAACTTCTTAAATTTATACAAGCACCAAATGCAGATAACAAGTTTACATATGATTAATTTTTATACAAAATTTAAAAACTACTTTTTATAAAACTGAGGAACTTTATTTTATTCTATCTATCTATCTATCTATCTATCTATCTATCTATCTATCTTTTCTTGAGACAGGATCTCACTATGCAATTCAGGCTGCTCTTGAGCTCACTTTGTAGCCCAGGAAAGCCTTGAATGCACAATGATCCTTCTGCTTCAGCCTCCCAAGTGCTGGGATTGAGTACCTTTAGATTAATATGTATTTACAAATAATATGAAACGTAGCCTGAATACAGACACATTTTGTATTAACTCTTCTGTAATACAATACCTGGACTGATGTAAACAAGTAGCACAAGACATTACATTTTCTTGAACACAAAGAAATCTTAATCCTACTATCACAATGTATTAATGTAAGTAAGGAAATTCAGTGGAAAACATGTAAAAAAAAGAATATAGAAAGCTCAAAAACTTCGGTACTCCTTGATTTCAGAAGTCAGTTGTTTCAAGTGATGAGATGGGGGCAGGAGAAAAAACAGTTTCTTGCAAATGTAACTTTGCTTGGTTGTAAAATGAGGGTAGGGATGGGGCTGCTACTGATCAGCTCTTATACAACTAACAAGTCCTTCCGAAGTTTCCTGTTTTCTTATTTTGGAACTATTCTGTACCTAAGGCTATAATAAGAACTAACTTACTAACACGGCCAATAAATACTATTTCCGTGTTCATTTCAAGTTTTCTGAATACATAGGAAATATACAAAGAAATGATCATTTCACAAACAACCAAATCCCTTTCCTCTAAATATGTAACATCAGATTAAAAGTACAGAGGAAATGGATTTTGCTTTAATGGAACCAGTGTTTTTCTAGATTTACAACTAGCAAACTTTAAATACTTTCTGTAAACAAACAAACAAACCAAAAAACCCCTCCATCAAGTCTTTGTAATAGATACCTAAAAAAAAATTATTCTTGAGACCCAAGGACATAAAGCAATAGACAGCATTCAGCGACACACACATGCACGTTAGTTCCAGCTACCATCTCTTACCTATTGTCAGTGGAAAGACCAGCCGTCACTATCAGAGAAGAGGAGCTAACGAAGACAAAATCATTGGCTGTCTTGTTGTGACACTGCCAAGTCTAGAATGGTGATAAACAGTAAATGTTGTTGTTAATAAAAATGTCAGAACCAGATAGATACATTAACCAAAAAGTGATTGTGTAGTTTATTTTCTATAAAAATCTTACTGTCTTTTTATTTGAACTTTTGAAAAGCTGCAAAGTAATATAGTACATAGAATTTCCAACACGCTCCACCCAGACTGACCAATATTTAACATTTTGGCATTTGTTTTGCATCTCTTTCTCTCTTCTCTTTTGATGTGCTGGGGATAGAACCAATGGCTTCACATATGCTAGGTAAGTGCACTACTACCAACCTACACCTATAGGCCAAGCCTTTCCTTTAGTTCAAACAAAACTTCAAAGGAAGCATAGAAGAACTTCAAATATTTCACGATGGCTTATTTAGTGAAATAAGCCTGTCTTAGGGGAGACAGAAACCAGAGTTTTAGATTATTTTGGACTTAATTATCTTTGTTATATTGACAACCTGCATTTTTTAGACATATTTAAAAATTAAAATATGCAAAAACATGAACAAAAATTATTGTCACCAAAATTAGAAAATATACAATATTTCTCAAAATTCTATTAAACAAAATTTAATAGATTATAGCAAAAAGTTTAAGATATAAAGGCAGTGTGTTAGTGACTATAACCTTACACATCTAAATCTGTTGGTTTAATGAAATTTAGAGAAAAAATAACATTTGGGAAAAAAATACCCTTTTTTCAATGTAACCTAATCAACCCTCCCTCGCTTGCTTATTTTCACTTAGGTCAGTTCTGCATTCTAACATTTAACATTGGGTGAAGTACTAGAATCATAACCCACATGCTTAACTTTTCCTTGATAGGTACTGCTTAGTTCTAAAGGGACTCTTTTGGATTAAATATAGCCAGGGATATAGTTCCACGGCACAGTGCCTGCCGGGCAAGTGCAAGGTCCTGAGTTTGATTCCTGATAGC
This sequence comes from Dinomys branickii, assembly GCA_004027595.1. Lineage (NCBI taxonomy): Eukaryota > Metazoa > Chordata > Mammalia > Rodentia > Dinomyidae > Dinomys > Dinomys branickii. Next base: position 24,353 of record PVLD010003684.1, read on the forward strand.
CCCCCCAAATTAAATATAAATACAGGGTTCTTTGAAGACATAAGTTTATTAAGTTTGCATAGTTCTGACATATTTATATTTTGTTAAGCAAGGAAATAATACCAGCTACAGGATGTCTTTTCTAATTTTTTCATTGATAAAGACTAACTGTGGAAAAATAATCAGATCATTCCAGGTAGGTAGAACAGTGATTGCAGCTTAGTGAGGTTAGCAAAGGGCACCGGTAAGTTCAAGTTCAAGTTCCATGTGTCTCTTCAGGCACCATCCAGGGTTTATATATATTATCTTTCCAATTACCAGAGACATAGGATTTTTATGCTTCACAGAGCACTTTTCACATGATGTAGGGATGGAGTAAAGTGATTGAATACAAAAGACTATACGATTTTAAGATTTTATTTATTCACTTAAGTATTTTTTTGCATCAAATTTAGTTCTTTTAAAATAAAAACTTGAATTTTACTTATAGGTAGAAAGTCTTGACTTACCAGGTATGGCTTAGGCATGCTCCCAGTAACAGGACAGCATTTCCAGTTTGTTTGATACAAACTTAAATATCCATCAGCATCAACTATCCCAAACTTAGAAAATAAATGGAAATGTTCAATATAAATGCAAATGCACATATTTATTCTTACCCTTACTATGAAACCCATTATTTTTACTCTTAGACATTTAATTGACATACTGACTTTCCATTTCACAAATGCATGGGTCTAATTAAAAAAAAAAAAATTTAGCTATTCATTATAAAATTCCAGGATAGACAAAGGATTCCAGATACCATTTAATTACAAAAACCTATAGCATCATCTGAATAATCTGAGTACTCTAAAAATAGAATACTGGAATCCATATTAAGTTATAGGACAAAAGTTTATCATAGGATAGACATCTATTCATTTTGAAAAAGACAAAAACATCAAGAAATGTGGAAAACACAAATAATAGTAGAAAGGAAAATAAAAATTATCATAGTAAAAGAATTCCACTATGGGAACTCAGGGTAATTTTGACTGGAAAGACATTAAAATAATCCAGTAGGAGAGTATATACCACAGATCTTGCAGAATAAAATGGTTAAAATAAATTCTTTAAAAATTATAAACATAGTGCATGGTTATGTAAAATATACAGAACAGATGTCTATTTTGGATACTTGCTCTTATCTCCAGATCAAACACCAGTTGCAACAATTTGATGTTGTATCCTGCACAACTCTCTATTTTCATATATTCACATTCCAGTTACTATATTTACTATAAATGTATTTCTATATCAAGACATAAATCTAGCTTATTCTTGTGCTATGCTCATTATACTGCACAGTTATAATTGTAATTTAAAACTTTCTCCATATAGATGGTTTTCAATTTAGCCTATTGTAAAAAGTGCTGTTTTAAACATTCTTTTCTTTCTTTTTGATTTTTTTTTAGAGAAGAGTCTCGCTGTGTAGTTCAGGCTGGCCTTGAATTTGTGGTAATCCTTCCGCCTCAGCCTCCCAAGTGCAGGGATTACAGACTTGTGCTACCAGGCTCGGCCTAAACATTATTATACCTACACCAAATGGAAATGTTTTGCCGAAGAGCATTATTTAAAACTGACAGATGAATGCATATGAATTTATGTATTATTTTCTTACACATTAGGTAACAGTGTATATTATTAAAAATATTTGTCAAAACCAGAAAAAAGGTGTACTTTAACTTGCATTTCTTCAACTGTGAGGGTTATTGACAAAAAACAGATTCTTGGTAAACTGTTTATATATTATCTACCTCTGTATTATGATGTCTTTTCAAAAACTGGATATAGTCAACGTTAAAAAGTTAATCTGTTTGTATATACTTTTACAGATTTTTTTAAGGGTTTATTTATTTTTCTAGTGTATCTTCTGAAGATACACTAGATATAGGTATGTTCCTCAGAGAGGGGATACACATAAAATATACACCTAAAATATTCATTAGTCAACAACTGTGAATGAACATTTGAATGGGCATGCACTTAAGCTCCTGCCCGGTGTACACTGAAATCTGTGGACACTGCTGTCTAACTGTAGTGATGTCATTCATTTGAAAGGGGTAGGTTTTTTAAGTAGCCACATATACCACGACTTCTTCCTAGAAGCTTACAGGATTCTCTTTATTTTTTAATAAGTGAAAAACCCTTCAAAGTAACCAGGAGGTGTACAGGTACATTGTTTTTCAGTATTTCTTCCTGGCACTTAGAATGCCCTTTCTCTTAAATATTCTATTCTTTGTTTTGAGGAAATATTTATCATTCATTTGACTAGTGCTTATCCACCCTTGTTTTTTTGATTATTCTTTTTGTGAAACATTTCCTTAGATATTTTACGGGATAATTTCTTAATTTGTGCTTCCCAATTTTAACTATTTCTGTTCTGCTATTAAGCATGTATGACGAGTGGTTCCCTTACAGACCTTACTTTTGAAAACCAAGTTTCTAACTTCCAAGAACACTTTTCTGTTGCCCTCATGTCCTTGTTTCATACCGACCTCCTCTTATTAATGCAGTATTTTCCTGAACCTCTCCGAAGAATTGTTCCTCACTGGACACACATGCTTCATAATGCTCCTTTTTACATTCTTAGCTTTCCTAAAATGTTCACTGACTAGTTTCTGCTTGTAATTCATAAACCAATCAGCATTACTGTGATACACACAGCCTGAGTCATCTCTACCATTTACCCAGTAAACTTTCCTATTAAGGGAGATATCATGCTTACATGTGCTACTGGGATCCATTAACAGCTAATGTGAATGCAAAGGAAGTTGGCTTCTGGTCAGGACACTTAGAAAGACAAAAAAGACTAGCTTGTTGTGTCTGTAAGTAGCCTGGATGGAAGTTGCTGTGCATGTTACAGCTGAAGGTTAAGGTGTAGGTCTCAAACACCATTAAAGAATGGCACAGGTGTCCCCAAGAGTTCTTGAAAAAATTATCTTACCCATATTGTAGTTATGTGACTATTTTGCTTGTTATAGAACTTTGCTGACAAGACAGCACAATAATAAAGACTGAGTTACAGAGATTAGTAGGAGAAATACAATACTGACAAATAAAATAGGAAAGCATGAAGAGATAAAGGACATTAATAGGGAACACAATTGAGAATAATCTGAAATATTTCACATTTTAGGACTTTTCTTCTTTCTTTTTTTTTTCCCTCTTCCAGTACTGGGAAGTAAACCCAGGGCCTTTGCACTAAGGACTATCCCCAATATTTTACTTTTACTTTTATTCCCTTTTTTTGAGGCAGGGTTATACTAAGTTGTGGCTCAAATTTGCCATCTTCATGTCTCGGTCTGAAGTCTTTCTTAATTTGAAATATCTGCACAGACTTAGATACTAGCTAAGTAGCCGTAATCTGAGAATCTGAAATGTTCTCAATCCAAAACTTTTTGAGCACCTCAGATTTTCAGATTAGGGACACTTAAACAGTACAGTCCATTTTAAAAGCTTCTTTACTCAACCTCTTTAATTTTCCATTAAGGAACAAAGATTTTATAACTAAACGAAATAATACTGACTTCTGTGAAATGCAAATACAGTGGCTCCTTGCTTCAGGATCACATTTGTTTCCAAGTATTTGGTTCACAAACAGAAGCCATTAGGGAAAATTTTGTTTTTGTTTGCAAACTCTGTATTGGGTGACAGACACGACCACTGCCATCTTTCCCACACATACACAAACATGACCATCTTTTCCAAAATAATACAACAAATTAAGTTCATGAACCAAGGTGCCAGTGGATGTCTGTGATAAAAATACTAATTTGAAGCACAAGTCATAAATAACATGTGAGGAGCGTTATACGTTGGAAGGTTGAGGAGAAAGAAGACACAAGATGTATCCTTAGCTAGGGACTATCTGAATAATCTTTAGTGGGCTATGATTCTCAAGACAGAGAGAAGGCTGACTTACTATTTATGTAATCACTGCTTAAAGTGCTACTGAGATATGAGGGTACAGAGAGAAAATATGAGGAAAGCAGGAATATGGGAAGTAAGCATAGGGATGTACTAGTGCAGGGTCAGAAAACTTTCTTAAATGGTCATACAGTAAATATTTCAGGCTTGCCCTACTATAAGGTCTTTGTCCTTCTGAACTCTACTGTTGCAGTGGGAAAGAGCAAAGAAAATAAGTAATTAATGGAGGTACAATGATGCAATAAAACTTTACTTGAAGACGGCGGTGTCACAGTTTGCTCATGTCCTGGCTCTAGAACAGTCCTTCTGAAAACTTTAGCAGGTATGCCAACCACAAAGAACGTGGTTAAAACGCAGATGGTGATGTGGTAGCTCTGGAGTAGGGTTAATAATAGGTACTTCTAACAAATTCCCAAATGCTACTTATTGTTTGGTGCTGGATTACACTTTGAGCAGGTTCCCAGGGATAAAGAAACTGATATTTACTAATCAAAATATTTAATATAACGTAAACTAATAAACATGCAGCCCTTAAGCAACATTTAATTTTAATGAAAAAATATACTTTATATATATTAATATATATTATATAATATATAGAATATCATATTAAACAGTCTAGGAATATAACATAATATATAATATATATATTATTAATTATATATTAATATATATTAAACAGTGTGTGTGTGTGTGTGTGTGTGTGTGTATAAAAAACAGTCTAGGAAGAACCAAATGAATTTAAATGTCGTTGGAGAAGAACTTTAAAAAAGAACTCACATAGAGTAATACTTCACTACTGGCCCACGACACTGTTCTCTTCAGGAACTCAAACTAGTGAGTTCCTGAACTTCAACGCAATCAATCATCTTACCATTACATATTATAATACTACCTTATTTCCCTGATAGTTAAATCTCATTCTTGTAACTCTTGAATTACCACCAGATCGAAAACAGGCTATTTGTTGAGAATGGCCCCATTCAAACATTCTGACACTCCCATCTTGAGCTCCAGTCAGATCTGCATTAAAAGACAACAAAAACTGAAGTTATTTGAAGAATCTTTGGGAAAATTTATTTTGTAAGCCAGTGGGGGAAATCTTTATGGTGGAAACACCGAAAAAGTAAATCGTAATTTACATAAATTTACCTTTCATTTGACTGAGAACTTATCAAACAGTAAAAATATTTAAATCAGATCTCTGTATTTCCCTTAAAATCATCTTAAGTGATTTATAGTAGCCTGTAAATAAATAATTTTTAAAGCTGGGCTTGGTGGTGCACACCTGTAATCCCAGTACTCTATGTGGCTGAGGCAGGATGATCTCTGTAAGTTCAAGGCCAACCTGGGCTACAAAGTGAGTTCAAGACCAACCTAAACTGCACAGTGAGATCCTTTCTGAAAAAAACCAAAACAAAAATTTATAATAATCACTAAATAAATTGGAATTATTAAAGGGCCAAATCTTAAGTTATACCATTTTAACTTTACATATTTTCCTCTAAGTTTTGAATGCCATGCTGAAGACAAAAATATGTAATTTCTGAAAGTTATCCTAATTGACCTGTTATGTAAAGTATATTGTCTATTTCATTGAGGGATATGACTCAGTCAATGACTACTAAATCTTCATTTTACTATTAACTATTTTGTATTAACAAACAATCTCTGATGCTACTATTTTCTTCCTATAAACAGAAAATAATGATCTTTAAATCACTGGATAGTAAGAAATAAATGAAATTATTTACATAAAACTCTCATAAATATACACTACACAACTTATGTTAATTATAATTATGAGTATAATTTGTTATGGGGTAGTGAAAATTACTGTATAAAAATACCTAACATAACACTAGTCATATTATTAGCTGTTTCCCTAACTCCTTGCTAAGTATTTAAAATAAATAAACTTCAACTGATTTGTAATGTTTTAGCATTAGGTAGAAGTAGAAGGGTGAGCATAAAATTTTTTGAGAGTAGGAATGTTAACTCTTCCCTTTTTCCAAATAGTCTTAATTATAAAAATAGAGATAACTGTGCTTAAAAAGCACTTAAATTTTTAAATATTATTTATAAATGTAAAATATTTACTAAGGAGGCCTTTAAGCTGAGATGAGTCTAGCACTTTAAATTTCTGTGTGAACAAAGGGAAACCCACTCAAAGTAGAGTGTAAGACTAAACGTAAGCCTAACCCAGCAAAACATACCAACTAATCTAATACAAACTACTAATCAAAAACTGCCAACTAACCTCTAATCAGAGAATTTCCACTTTAATCAGTTAAGTATTTTTATTTAAATTGGTTCTTCACACAGCTTATAAAAACACCTTACAAAAAATTTCCTCTCACACCACCTTGATGAAGCCCTGAACTACTAGTGATCTGGTGTTGCTCAGTTCGTGAATTTGGGCTTAATGCTCAAATAAATGTATTAAATTTCTAATGTACCTAAGCTTATCTTTCAACAGTTCTGGAGTCAAAGAGAGAAGTGAAGGGGTTATCACTAACGATAATCCCTTCAGAGCAACGAGTAACCAGGTACAGCTGTCCTGCTGAGCTTTTTGTGTTCGTTGCTTCTTGCTACATATACTGGTATGTAGGACATCTTGTATAGATCTCTCTCTGATCTGCCTCTACAACTTGTATCTTGAGTTCTACAACTCTGAGCATTTTTTGTTCTAGTATATATCTGTAAGATGAACTGAGTCTAATATAATTTGATGGGGTGCTGCAGGGGCCTTCCAGTAGACAAAGTTTTGGGAAGATGGAACTGTGGGTTCATCTGAATTCAATGAGGCTACAACTTCTCCATCTCACACTCCAGTTAATTTATGTATATACAATGTAAACTCAGAGCCTGTGCCTTTATAGAGAAATGGATAAAGCCCTACCAAAAACAATTTGGAATTATAATGGCCATAATGGGAAAGTTTAACTTAGATAGTTATCCATCTATGGGATACAATGGAAAAAAAAGGAATTTTACTGCCTCAGAGACAATGGGCTACACGTTTTGATTTGTACACAGAAGCTACTAAAAGACTAAATGAGAATCTGTCTCCTTAAAAGATTCCTTACAATAGGCAAATAAGATTTCTTTGGTACAGGAATTAAATTTAGGGTTGCATGTGTGCTAACTATGCACTTTACCTATCAAGGACACTCTTAGACTCATAAAACTAGTTTTTAAATAAGCTTTGTAGTGAATTTGTACCAGAAACATGGCTAAAACTTTACAGTGAAAGCAAGATAACCTGTTTTTGTCTGTATGTTTATGTGTCTCAGGTATGTTACAAAGTGTGGTCAAAATATATGGTATGTTTCAATAACAGATAAAGGATTTTACTAATAAAATGTTCAATGAGCTTAAAGAAGAAACAATTAGCTAATCAAGTTAACAAGAAAATGTAAGACATGAATGATCATTTTGGTAAAGAACTGGAAATCATGAAAGCAAGCATAAACACATGTTAAAAAATTCAAAAGAAAGCATGACTGGCAGATTTGACCACCGTGAGAACAGTGTGTCAAAAACTGAAGACAAGACAGATTTAATAAATCATAAAGTCAATGATACTCTTAAAAGCAGATACAATGCAAACTAGCTCCAACAGCCACTAGATAACTAAAAAGGAAAAAAAAAAAAAACCCTCATTTCAGAATTACAGGGATAAAGGAATTAGAAGATGATTTGAAAGGTATAAAAAATTTATTCACTGAAATCACAGCAGAAAACTGCCCAAATCTAGGGAAAGAATTCAATATTCAATTACAAGATGAATACAGAACTCCAAATACCCATGATGAGTAAAGAACCTCTCCATGGTACACCATAATCAAAATTCCAGAGATTCAAGAAAAGGAAACAATTTTAAAAGCTATCAGAGAAAACCAGTAAGTTACCCACAAAGACCTATCAGAATTATAGCAGACTGCTTAGCACAAACCTTAACATCCAGTAAAGCTTGGAGCAAAGTTCTTCATACCCTAAGAGAAAAGTATTGTTAAACCAGATATCTATACACTGCAAACTTAGACTTCAATACTGATGAAGACAAGATTTTCCATGACAAAGAAATCCTAACTACATACATGACTACTAAGCCAGCCCCACAGAAAACACTGAAGGGAACCCTAAATAGAGACAGAGAGGCCACCAGCGCTAAACCCAAAGGAAAGCATACATGTAACTCGGTGAATAGTTAAACAAGAGGAAGTAAACCCGAAGGAATCAGTACTGGAACAGTAATCCAAAGACAGGACTCAGTAAATACCTTACAATAGTAATTTTCAACGTTACTGTTCTTAACTTCCCAATCAAGGCGCAAATTCACTAAGTTAAAAACAAAATGCAACCACACACTGTATACAGGAGACACAGATAATCCCAAAGGAAGCTAAAAGACTAAAGGTGAGAGGATGGAAAATGATACTTCACACAGCTGAAGCCCTGAGGCAAGCAGGAGGAGCCATCTTACTTTCAGACACAAAAACCTCAACCCAACTCTGACCAAGAGACAAAGATGGCCACTACAAAAGGATAAAGAGAACACGCCCACGGGAAGAAGTAACAATTATAAGTATAAAAGCACCTTATGTTAACACACCCAACTTCATAAAACAAAAACTACTGTACATAACAGCACAAACAGATGCTAATAAAATAATGGCTGGGGACCCTCACAAATAAACAGGTCAACTAGACAAAAATTAACCAAGATATATCAGAGTTAAGCTACATCATTAAACAAATGGACTTAAAAATATATCTAGATATAAAAGATATCAATAGCATTTCAACCAATGAGAACAGAATATGTACTTTTTAGCAGCTCATGAAACTTCTTCCAAAACAGACTATATCTTAGGCCATAAGTCTTCTAAATAAATGCAAAAGAACTGAAATACTCCCTATACACTAGCAAATCATACTGGAAGGAAACCAGAAGGCAAAAGCAAAAGCACACAGACACACAGAGGTTAAACAATACATTACTGACAATCAATGGATCACAGGGCAAATCAAAGAAGGAATAAAAATTTTCCTAAATCAAATGACAGCAGAAGCATAACGTGAAGACCTGTGGGGCCCAATGAAAGCAGTTCTAAGAGCAGTTAATGCCTGTAAAGGCAAACATTAAAAGAACTGACCAATCCCAACTAGAAACCCCAATGATGAATGTCAAGGGCCTAGAAAACAGGAGCAATCCCAATCTGAAATTAACAGAAAGAAATTATGAAGAGCAGAGTGGAAATTAATGAAACTGAGACTAAAAAGTACAAGGGATCAATGAATGAAAGAGCTGGTCTTTTTTTGTTGTTGTTGTTGTACCGGGGATTGAATTCAGGACCTTGTGCTTGCCTGGCAGACACTTACTCCACTGAGCTATATCCCCAGCCCAGAGATGGTCATTACCCCGAGACCAAAGCCAGATATGGACCTAAGAACACCACCACCCTCAAAAACAAACAATAAAAATAACAAAACTGCAAGTCAATCTCCTTAGCAAAGACAGAAGCAAATATCCTCAACAAGTATCTTAGTTACTTTTCCTGCTGCTGAGAAAAATATCCAACACCCAAAATTATAAGAAGAAAGTTTCATTTTGACTAAGTCTGTGGAGGTTTCAGTCTACAGTCAATTGTCTTCAAGGCAGGATGGCAGGGCAGAGGGGCACCACAGAGAAACACTTCACGGCAGGCAGAAGACAACAAAACCAGCAAGCAGCAAGCAACAGCTCTTTTTCTGTCCCTTATATTGTACCCCTTAGGGTGGGAAGCACCCATTTCCAGGGTGCAGCACCCTTAATCCGGCCTAGTACTATGCCAAACTAATCAGTGGGTTAATGTGGGTTAATGTAGTAATCACACACCCTTGATCCCAGCATCATGCACTTCATCCTAGCATCACACACTCTGGATCCAGCCACTTCTGAAAAGCCCCACCTGTGAACGCATGAGGCTTTGGGAGACATCTAGATATAAGCCGTAACAACATGATACTAGCAAAAAAAAAAAAAGGAACAAATCATTAAAAAGACCATACCTCATCATCAAGTTGGCTTAATCCCAGGGATATAAGGATGGACCAATGTATATCAATAAATAAATGTAATACATGATATAAACAGAAGGATAAAATCACACGATCATTTCATTAGATACAGCAAAAGCCTTTGTCAAAATCTACTATAGATTCCTGATAAAATTCCTGATGAAAATAGGCATAGGCCCGGGATACAGCTTAGTGGCACAGCATCTGCCTGGCAAGCATGAGGTTGTAAATTTGGTTCCCAGTACAAAAAAAGAAAGAAAGACAATAGGCATAGAAGGACCTATCTCAAACTGATGAAAGGCATTTATGACTGACCCACTGTCAATATCACAATAAATGGGGAAAAACCGAAAGCTTTACCTCTAGAATCAGCAATACAACAAGGGTATCCACTGTCATGTCAATACAGTACTCAAAACGTTTGCCAGATCAGGCAAAAGAAAGAAAGAAAAAGGGTATGTATAGGCATGGAAGAAGTCAAACAATCCTTACTTGCAGATGATATAGTCCTTTGTACAGCAGACCAAACAAAAAACTCTAGCAAAAGACTCCTAGAACTAGTAAGTTCATCAAAGAAGCAGGATATAAAATACACACAAAAATCAATAGCAGGGCTGGGGATTTAGCTCAGTGGCACAGCAGCTGCCTGGCAAGCATGAGGTTGTGAGTTTGATTCCTGGTACCAATAAAAAAAATCAATAGCATATCAATACCCCAACAATGAACCCATCAAGAATGAAATTAAGGGACTTCTGGTAAGATGACAATCGGGTGAGCAGCAGAAAAATCCCTCCAGAGGATCACCAATGAGGCACCGAAACACAGCAATAGAAGAAAGACAAGAAGGAGAGAAATGGGTGCCCTGGTGCCCCAGACCCGGAAAGAGCTGAAAGGGAAACTGAAACCCTCAGAAAGAGCAAACAAGACCTCTCCAGGAGAAAAAGCTCGGAGGACCGCCATGATGCACTCAGAGGAAGAGAAGGCGGAAAAGGAAGGAGCCACCGCTCCGCACAAGCCCCAAGCCCGCCCCCTCATTCCGGCTCTCACAGCATCAGCCTCAGAGGCCCTTGCTAGTGGAAACGTTCAGAATCGGCCAGAGGTAAGCAAATTCCTGAGTGGAGAGCGTGGCCCCCACCTCCTCTACCGGATGCTCCAGCCCCGTGGCACTCAGACGGCCCTGCCCTGCCCTGCCCCGCCCAATGCACCTCACCCACCGCGGCTGCCCTCTCTTTGCCCTCCACTCGGTCTCTCAGTGCATCCATCCGCTCAGCGGCTCTGTGGCGCCTCCCACTTCGGACTTGAGTCCGAGCCGCGCTCACCACTGCTGCCAGGATCTGGAGCCTGGCGCCATGCAGCTGGTCTCAGGCAATGAGCACCACAGCATCCTGGGCAGCGCGGTCCTGCCACTGCTGGGGGCGTGCTCCCTCGGCCACCACCCCCCGCACCGGCCCTCTGAGCTCTCCCGCGCACGAACCAGAGGAGGAGTGGCAGCTGCAGATCAGTGAGAGCAGCCAGTTCAGCAACGGGCTGGAGGACTGCGGCTTACTGGAAAGCAGCACCAGGATGAAGCCTCACGAAGCCCAGAACTACAGAAAGACGGCGCTGTGGGCGTCCTGGTTCTCCACTATCATCACACTGGCCCTTGCCATGGCCAGAGGTGAGCAGAGTCCTGAGTGCTGGGCCAGAACTCCCGGGAGAGGGGAAAGCGCAGCCCGGAAAGGAAACAGCGGCGGTCAGAAGGAATAGCGATCAGAAGTAATGGTCGAATCCGGTGTGAGGATGGGAGGTTACTAAGGCCATTGAAGCAGAATCCCCACTCTGCAGAAATCTTTCTAATCAGTGGCCTGAGGCAGGCCGGAGTCAAGGCAACCAGTGAGCAGCCCACCCCACCCCACCCAGCTCTACGCCTGCCCTGAGGATATGGCCTCAGACCTCTCCACTGTGTGCGCAAATACCAGCAAAGAGTAGGAGAAAGCAATGGAAGCGACCTTGGGACCACAGTAATTCTAGCTGGGAGGGGTTACTCTCCAAAGACACTAATGGCCTATGAGGGGATACTAGGCACTCTGGCAGGGAGCTCAGAGGCCTGAGGAAGGAGGGACCTTCCTTTGGGCTGCATGAGAGCCTTGAGGACCTAGACTGAGCCTCCCACAGAGCAGCGTTGGGACAGAGTCCAGGAGTCCGCAGGGGTGACCCCACGGACTTGGACCGGCAGGAGACAGGCCCCGCCCTGCGGACATGTCTGGAGCTCCGACCAGCCCCTGGGGTGTGCCAGGCACTCCACCCCCCCCCCCCCCAGCTCCTCTTGGTCCCCGGGGCATGCCAGGAGTTCCACCCTGGCCCTGGAGTGTGCTAGGCATTTTGCCCCACCCCCAGAGTCCCACTCAGCCTCTGGGGTGTGCCAGGTGCTCTGCCCTGCCACCAGAGCTCCACTTGGCCCCCAGGGTATGCAAGGCACTCTGCCCAGCCCCCAGGGTGTGCCAAGAGCTCCACTCTGGCCCCGGTGCGTGGCAAGTGCTCAGCCCGGCTCCTGCAGTGTGCCTGGCGCTCCGCCCAGCCCCCAGGGCATGCCTGGAGCTCCACTCAGCCAAGGCATGCCAGGTGCTTCGCCCAGCCCCCAGGCTGTGCCAGGCGCCCTGCTTTACCCCCCAGAGCTCCACTCGGCCCCGGGGTGTGCCAGGTGCTTCGCCCTGCTCCTTGAGCCCCCCTCAGCCCCTGGGGTGCGCCAGGCACTCCGCCCCACCCCCAGAGCTCCACTCGGTCACCAGGGTGTGCCATGAGCTCCACTCAGTCCCCCCCCCCCCCGAGCGTGCCAGGCCTCCACTCCACCCCTGAAGCTCCACTCGGCCCCCAGGGTGTGCCAGGCGCTTTGCCTGGCCTCCAGGAAGGCCCTGAAGACTCGCCTGAGCCTACAGACATGGTCGTGCTGACAGAGTCTGGTGGTTCACTGTGTAACCCCACCTACTTGACTGGACACTTGATGGCTGTGAGGGCTTGCCAAAGGGTGCTTCTCTACTTCCTCCCATAGTAATTTGCGTACACCCACGTAATATACACCATATTTAGAAGCAGCCAAGTCTCTGCCCAGAGTAAGAGCATGAGGGTAAATAAACCAAAAGTGCAGTATTACCAGTGGGAAGATCACTGACAGGGTGGTAGAACAACGGTGGTGATGTAGAGAAAACTGATTAATTGAACGAGCCATCATCTATATAACTGAGTAATAAAGATGAAGATAACATTATGTAATACAACATCCAGTGGTAGGCCCCTACTATTTTCTCTGTAATCTGGTATTTCCTTTATTGTTTTTGTGTTGACAAATGGGGAGACAACACTATGTAATACAGCATCCAGTGATGGTTCCCTATTGTCTCCTCTGTAATTTGTATATCCTTGATTGATTTTGTTATAACAAATACGAAGATAACTATGTTATACAGCATCCTGTGCCAATTCCCTACTATCTTCTCCATAACTTGGTATTTTCTGTATTGTTTCTGTGTTATTCTGGGTTCTTTTGTCTTAAAAATAAAATTAAAAAAAAAAAAGAATGAAATCAGGAAAACAATCCCATCATTTTATAACTTCAAGAAATTTAATACTTAGGAACATACCTAAGCAAAGAAGTAAAATACCTCTACAATAAAAAGTATAGTGCTCTGAAAAAAAGAGAACAAAGAGAATATTAGGAAATGGAAAGATATTTCCTGTCCCAGAACAGGCTGATTGTCAAAATGGATGTTATGAACATGATAATATAGATATAATGCTATGCCAATATAAACACCAAAAGCACTCTTCAAAGAACTAAAAAAAAAAAAAAAAAAAAAAAAATCCTAGAATTCACAAGAGACCCAGAATAGCAAATAAAATCCTGGGCAACAAGAGCAAAACAGGAGGCATCACAATTCCAGATTTCAAGTTATATTCCAAAACTATAGTGATAAAAATAGTATGGTACTGGCACAAAAACAGACACATTTTTGGAACAAAATAGAGGATCCAGAAACAAGCCCAAGCACATTCATCTGATCTTTGACAAAAGAGCCACAATTACGAGCTGTAGGAAAAAAACCTCTTTAATGAGTGGGGCTGGGAAGCCTGGGTTCTACATTCAGAAGGCTGAGTCTATACTCATATATGTCTCCCTCTGTACTAACATCAAATTTACAAAATCAAAGATCTAGATATTAAAGCAGAAACACAATCTGCTGTAAGATAAGATAAGTAAAAACTCTTGACAACATAGGCATGGACAAGGACTTTCTCAACAGAACTCCAGTTGCACAAGAAACAATAAGAATCACCTAATGAGATCATATTAAATTACAAAGCTTCTGCACAGCAAAGAAAGAAACCAACAGTAAAGTGACAACATACATAATAGGGAAAAAAATTGCCAGCTACTACACAGACATAAGACTATTATCTAGAATAAAGGAAGAACTAAAAAAAAAATTAGACACCTCTCCGAACAAAATACCCAATCAAAAACTGGGCAAATGAAGTGAACATTTTTGAGAAGACAATGCACAAATGGCCAATAAATATAAGCAAAAATGTTCAACATCTCTGGCCATTGGGGAAATGCAAACTAAAACAACACCGAGATTGTATTTTACTCCAAAAGAGCGGCTAACATCAAGAAGCCAAACAATAGCAAGTGTCGGTGAGCCTGTGGGAAAAAACGAACCTTTCTACATTGTTGGTGAGAATGAAAACTAGTATAATCACTATGGAAGTTGTGGAGATTTCTCAAAAACTAAAACTAGACATTCCATTCAACACAAGGAATCTTCCTTTTTTTGGTACTGGGAACTGAATCCAGGTAGGCCCTGTGCCACTGAGCCACATCCTGGCCCCTGGGTATCTTCCTGAAAAAGTGAAAGGCATCATATTGTAGTAGTACCGCACACTCACGTTTATAACAGCACAACTCACAACAGCTAAATGTTGGAAGCAGCCTATATGTCCATTAACAGACAAATGCATGAATAAAATGTGGCATGTGTTACTACTCAGCCACAAATACAGACAAAGTTCAGTCATTTGTAGGAAAATGAATGTACTTTGAGATCATAATGCTAGGTGAAATAAATCAGGCCCACAAGGTTTCTCTCATATGAGAAATCCAGAATATAAATTATTTAAAGAGCAAATTAAAAAGACATGTTAGGAAACAGAAGATAGGAAGAGGATCTGGGACTGGAAAGAGGAAGGGAGAGAAGGAGAAATAAGGATTAAGATGTGACAAGTGCATGTACCAACTCCCCAACAAGAATGTATTGCTTATGTATAGTAAACATATGCTAATAAAAAAGCAGTAAAAAAAAAATCTGTTCTTTCCTTATAAAAGCATATAATTGAAAACACTGAGTCTATCTTTAAGGCTTTGTCTAGAACGTCATATTTGAGAATGCCGAGAATCTGACGTGGCTAGATAGTTTTAATGAACTCAGATTGGTATTATAAATTCAAATTGAAACGTAAAACACAAAAAATTGACCTGCTACCTTATATACAGTTCTCTTACAGGGTGGCCTTACAGATTGAGTACGGACTCTCACTTCCAGGTAAGAACTCCATGATGACCAGGGACCTTGAGGAGGCAAGAACTCATTCAAACGTACTGTACTTCAGACAAAATCTGGTGACAAGCCCTTTGATTGGCTTCATAGTCTCTAGAGGTTTTAAAACAAATCTAATCTGAAATTCTGTTTTAGTCTAGCAGCAAAGCAGACTTTTTAAAAGCCTGTATGATGAATAACTGTTCGTGCTGCACTTGTGTATATAGTCAGGCAAGGTTCAGTGATACCAGACTTATGCTTCAAGCAAATTGGTCTTTATTTTCTTTGGTAAAAATTGAGATGGCTGTAGAGTGACAGGCTGTAGTCTTTATATGGAGATAAACTCTACAAAAATTTCTGAACAAGCACCAGCCTGGCAGGAAGACACAACACTCCAACTTTAACTCAGGACTCGTCAGGAATTCACTCTGTATCTCTTCATGTATACACTTTACAATTGTAAATGCAAGTAAAATATTTCGCCACATCATACCTGCAGAACAGGCCATGATGGTCCTGATTTACAGTTAGTAAAAGGACAGGTCAAAGCCCACTACTTATAACTGGCATCTGAATCACACGGCAGTCTTCTAGTACTGAATCCTTAACCTATGGGGTATGTGATTCTGACTCTGGGTAGATAGTGTCATTAATTTAACTGAATTATAACTGAAGGTCAGAGTTGGATAACTGCTTAAGATGAAAAAAATCACATTTGGTATAGAAGGTGTTTCTAAAACTGTCGAGAAACAACGTCCAATCTCTAAAAAGTTCTTTGGAGTAGCTGTCAAGCTGTTTAGGGCTGGCAATAGAGCTCAGCAGCACAGCACCTGCCTGGCAAGCAGAAGGCCCTGAGTTCGATTCCCGGTTTAAAAAAAGAAAAAAAAAAAAAAGAGGAAGTTGTTCAGGGCTGGGAGTATAGTTCAGTGGTGGGGCACTTGTCTAGCATACACAGGCTTTGGGTTTGGTCCCTAGCGTGGAAAGGAAAATTGTTTATAGTGACTCAGACTGTTAAAAAGATGGAGTCTAAGGGAAAAAGAACTATTTTTAAGTATCTGAATTTCAGAGTACGATGTTTCAAAACATTTTCATTACATAAACTAAATTACTACCTGTGTGACTTATTCATGACCAGAAAAGCTATCTTCAAAAAACAAAATCCCAGTAATTAATTTTGTTTTTAATTTTTCAATTCTTTTAACTGCCAGTTATGGTAGTTCTCTGAATACAGAAAAACCACATTAAGACAGCAGCAATTTAGTGTTACATAATATCTCTGAAAATAAGTCCAAAAATAGCAGTGTTCAAAGCTGGGGTTTTCTTATTTAAATTTATGGGTTTATGATAGATAATTATTCACTGCAAAACTATTTAGCTATTAGGATATATTCTATGAGGCTGAGATAAGGTCATGTCCCTTCAATATTTTGGGAAACTTACACATCCTACTGTAAAGAATAAGAACAGTTTAGAGCAATGACAAATATTTCTTGCTGTGGAAATAATATTTTTTAAACTTTATACGTAAAATTCATTTGGGATCCTTACTGTATAGGCTATTTAAAAAGCACATTAAACTTACTCATACAAATATATACTTCTAATATTGAATAAATTCAATGTATGAAAAAGACTAGTTTTTTACATCTGCAATATAAGAGGTCATGTCATGCTTTTCATTGAAAATATAATTTCCTGAGCCTTTTTGTGTACAAGTATAAAATCTTGACAGAAGGTGCTTACATCCCTTACAGTAATTAAACAGAACATTGACTTTTGTCAGTTGTGTTTCATTAGTTTCTCCAATGAGAAAAGTGGTAAAGTTTTTCATAGGCTATTAAATTGAAGGGATACAAATACTTCCTAATTAATATGCTCTATTATTATTTCTGTGTGGCCGGACAATTTGATGAATGGCAAGATATAAAAATTGTAATTTAAAATACTTGGAATATTCACACACTAATGAGCACATATTTGTCCAACCCACCATTTAATCAGTATCTCCTATAAATTCCCTATTATTTAAGTTCTGGATAAAGGAAGGGACATTTTTGAGACTTCTAGAAAGAATAACTGAAAAAAAAAAAGTATTCTGTAGGTAAGATAAGAATTTACTAATCACCATCTTCTGTCCTTACTATTAACATGTCTGACATGAAAATAAATGCATAAAAATTAATATAAAATTATTATAATTAAGCAGTAAATGACAAAGGCAGGGCTCTGGTCTACGTAATAAAGATGCCAATGACATTATTAATTATGACCTACAATTTAGCACTGTCTAAGGCAGTGATGGTAAACCACAGATGCCACAGCAGACTGTTAGCATCACTGAAAACGCTAAAAGGTTAGTGATCACTGCTCTAAGAAACTTAGAAATGTTCAAAATAAAACCTGTTAACTTAGAAATATGTGGGAAAAATGCCAAAAGTATACTGCAGTGTAAGCATACATTAGGAAAGGAATTCTTTTTTTATTTTTTATACAATTTTGAGATGAAGTATTATTTACTAGCTAACATTTTTCTTAAAAAACAAGGTAGAATAAATGTTACCCTTCAATTGAAATTGAAAGCTTCCCAATTCCGATAAAAAGTACCAAAACTGAGAGGAAAGAATAAGAAAGATTCATTGCTAATTGCTATCAACTTACAGTAAGGAAGAGTTGGATGTGAAGTCATTCTTCTGACATTATTAATGGCTTTCTTAATCATCTGGTAAAAAGAAAAATTATTTTGTAGTTAAAATAAAAAGTAGGATTAAAAATTTAAATTATACGACTGGGGAGTATACAGAATATGTAACATAGGTCAGTGGTAGAGTGTCTGCTCAGCATACACGAAGGCCTGAGTTCAACCCAGCACCACAAAACGAACAAATAGTGGCACAAAATGAGTAAGCTGACACTCATTTTTACATGACTTTTTAACTAACATTCCAGCTAATGAGCAGACTCAAGATGTTAACACAATGTAACTGCATAGCTCTTAATCTAAGGCGAAACTCCCCTCACGAATTTAGTCTTACCTCTTTTTTGCAATTGTTTTCTGATCACATTAAATTTACTGGAATAATCAAATAGCATAAGGTTTAAAAGATAGGTGAAAATAAAAAGTAAACAGAAAATGAAAGAAATATGTAATTGATAGTTTGGAACTATTACTCATTTTTAAAACATGCTTTAACTAACCCGAGTAAAATAAATACACAAAATTAATGGGAAATTTAAAATGTGTACAACACGTCCTACTTATTCAACACCACAACTATACTTGTAGTTATTCCAAGTTTGTGGCATCAGTTTCAGGCAGACTTCCATGGTGCTCTCTTGTATTCTCAGGTGCAGAACTGGTAGGAGGGAAGAGGCAGCCAGGAGAATGGGACGAGGGTTAGAAAAACCCAAAGACACACACGGGGATGTCTTCACACTCTTGAATGGCAGAAAGCGGTGCTAACATATACACAGTCATCACTCAATAAGTGGTGAAAAATGTTTTATCAAATCTCTAGGAGAAAGTGAAAATCTGGTATTTCTTTTGTTCAAATCTCATATTTATGAGATTTGAGGATATAGCTTAAAGGTATGCCCTAAAGGTATGCACTAAAGGTTGCAGGTACTTTCTCCTGTTATTGACTATCAAAGGAAAATTGTGAGTTAAGAAAATATACAAGTACCAGTTAAAATTTTTTTCTGGATGCATATGTAGACTATCATATGACAAATCATTAACTGTTTTAGAAAATTCATATTAAAAAGCGCAACTTTATTCTACTGGTATGTTTTTCTTGACAGATGTGGAAAGAGAGCAATCACAATACTTAGGTTCACAAATCATGACCTGAACTAAAAAGCTGTTCTTTTAAGATGCAGACAGGAAGACAATTCAACCCCAAGCAGCAGGCAGGGGATAAAGCTTGTAGGGCCTTAAAGGCCATGTTGATAACTTTTTTTAACAATTGCGTTGGAAAATCTGAAATTTTTAAGGAAGAATGACAATCTAAATGTTTTAGGAATACGTACTGCTCTTCACAGAACAGAGGTAGCAAGAAAGCTCTTACAGGAGAAAATTCTCTGAGGCTAGGGTTGAAAAAAACGCTTTATTCTATTTACACATTTTGTATATTCTCATTAAATTTCTCCTTAAAATATTATAGTACCCATAAGTTTCACAAATCTGAAACTGTCTGTTAACTGAAAAAATAATTATATTCACAAAGTCATTTCCCTTGAATAATTACTAGGTTGCTTTTCAGATTCAATTTAATCCTGAAAACACAGCCCTCTGAAGTTACTGAATCAAGAGGACTCCAGGGATTTTTCTGTACCAGGAAATGAACTTAGGACCTCATGCTTGCCAGGCAAGTGTTGTTCCACTAAGCTATATCCTCAGCCTGACTCGAGAGTTTTTACAAGAGCTCTAGTTTACAATCCCACCAACAGTGTAGAAGGGTTCCTTTGTAAAGGAATACAACTTTTTCGAAATTGTATGGAGATTTTTCAAAAAACTAAAAATACGAATTCCCCTTGACCTAGTTATTTCCCTTCCAGGTATCTTTAGACACCTAGAAGGCATCATATTGCAGTAATACATGCATACTAATGTACACAGCAACACAATTCCTAATAGCTAAATCTTGGAAGCAGTCTGTATGTCCATCAACAGATGAACAGAGAAAATGTGATTCATTCTCTCTCTCTCTCTCTCTCTCTCTCTCTCTATATATATATATATATATATATATATATATAAAATGGAATAGCACTGAGTTATAAAGAATGAAAAATTGTAGGAAAATGGATATATCTTGAAAACATAATGTTAAGTGAAATAAATCAAACATACAAGCTTAAATACCATACGGCTTCTCCTTTGAGTAATGTGATATACAAATAAAGAGCAAAATAAAAGGAAACAGGGTGATAGACCTTTTGCAGATAGGAAGGGGACTAAAAGGGTGTAAAGAGACTGACGATGCAGCATGTACACGGATGTACATGGGCCACCTACGGAGAAAGGGTGTAATCATTACAGGCCACAAACATAAACAAAAGAAAATAATGACAACAGTAATGAAAACAGGAAAGAGGGCTCTACAGATGGAGAGAGGAAAGTTGAGGGGAAGAAGGCATAAAAAGAATCAAGAGATGTTAAGTACATGTGCCTACTCCCTAAGGTGAATGTGAACATCATGCAATGCACACATATTCTAATAGAAGCTCTACCACAAATTTGCCCCAGCGGCCTGACACTTGACCTTTCTGCATCTCTAGCTTAATCTGAAGAATGAGTAGGAAGAGTACCAAATAACCTTAACAGAAAACTACTTATCAGCTCACACTACTTAAAAAGGAACTGCACTAAGTATCATCAAGCATTAAAAAGTGTTAAAAAGATGACTGAACCTGTTGCTGAACAATACCCATACTAACTGATGACAGGAAATTTTTTTGTTGGGCAATGAACAAAACAAAAAGTCAGTCACCTAGAAAGTCACTGACAGAATGTAAGGGTTTCTTTAATTCTATATATCAAGTCTTACATTGTAAGTAGCAGTAAATTAAAATACTGGTGATCTAAACATGGGTCATCTCTTAGGTAACTAGATCCTGTATTACTACAGATAAAATTCGGTCCATCTTTATATCTCATCTTACTTAAGTTAAAAAATATTTATAGCTTTTGATATGTGTCTTGACATTAAGAAAAGTTGTACTTAAAGTAGATTTCAGCTGATACCCACTAAAAGAAATTAAACCAGGGGTTAGCAAACCTTTCCTATAAACAACTCGTCGGTAAATATTACGGACTTTATCAGCATATGGTTTTTGTCTCAATTCTATCACTTTAGACGAATGTACCTATAGGCAAAAATATAAATGAATGATTCTGGCTGTATTTCTATAAAACTTGCCTTGTAGACACTGAAATTAAATTTCATATAATTTTCATGTGCCAAAAATTACTATGACTTTTTGATACTACTGAAAAATTTAGGGCTGAAATATAGCCCAGGAATAGAGCACTATGCCTAGTACGCCTGGGGCCAAGTTTGAGTCCCAACACTACAAAACAGTGCAAAACACGTACATCAGCTATTAAAAGGGGCCATCACCAGAGTTTAACCTATTGGCCACAGCTTGCTGAAGCCTGATGTGGACCATTAGCTTTCCAATAATTATTCATTAAAATATAGTTCTCTGGCTTAAAATAAAGTATATTTTAAAAACAGTTTTTGTTACTCTTTCGAATGAAAATTCTTATTTTTTATTATAAAAATTAACAATTCCATATGATTTACTAAAACTGTAGGAATTTAAGGATGATTGAAAAATCATCCTTTATCCATTCACCTAAAGGGAAAAAACAATGACAGTTATATCTTGAATGTCTTCAACTTCACATACCACAGATGCTCCTCGGCCGGTTTGTGTACTACCAAGCCACGGCATGTTGATTGGAGTGCCAGGGTTGCTGTGTGTATATGGGGTTGTACCTTGAACAGCTGTTAAATCATCACGAGCATGTATAACTAAGAAATCTTCTGATCTACAAAGGAGTCAGCCACAGTCAAAACAATACAGCAGTTCTTTCTTTTTCAGCTCTTGAAAGTTGTAACATGATTTTACATTTCCCTGTAAAATTATTTTTCTCCAGTTCCTATGCCTAACTATGACTTTCAGACCCAATTTCCATTACCGTCACTTACTCTTCTCTCATTTCCTTTTTCTAAAGCTCCGTCTAGCCCTTTTTCATAAGTTAGCACTATGTCTTTTAACAAAACTTGTAGTTTATCAGGTAGTTACTCATATTGCATTACTGAATGAAAACAAAATGTAACGGTACCCTTTGGTTTCCAATTCTACATCATCATCTACCCAAGTATAGATCTGTGTAGCCAGAATTCCGGAAACATCCAGTTCTTGAACATCATGGCTGGAAGCAATTGCTATGCAATTTCCATTTGCCTGAAAAATAAATAATATGAAAATTTTGAAATAAAGAGGCACAACAGGTATATGGGTTACTTCTAAAAATAATCTCTAGAAATAACCAACATGCAGAATGATAACATTCATATAAATTAATATTTAAACTGATTTTATCAAGTAAATTTTAAGTGGCATGATAAAGGTTCAACCTGGAGACATGTTCATCCACTAGGAATTTCAGTATATCTAACAGAAAGTCAACTATAAACAGCAAAGCATGTATCACTTTATTTCTTCTCCCAGAATTGTTTAGTATGCTGGAATGCTACGATATAAGGTTTTCACAATTCAAAAACGTGGAGAGTGGGCGTGCTGGTGTGCACCTGTGGTCCCAGCAACTCTGGAGGCTGTTTCAGTAGGAATGCTTGAGACTAAGAGCTGAAGACTAGACTGGTCAGTGGAATAAAATCCAATCTCACAAAAAAAGAGAAGAATCTGAAGATAGAGCTCTGAATGTTATGGAAAGGTGAGCGAGACAAACTCTAAAGACATCAGTTAATCATTCACGTAAAATAATAGCATTTTCTTCTATAGCCTTTTAATGTTAGGCAAGAAAAAGCACAAGTAGAAAAGGGTCACAGAAAAAAGGGGTAAAGGCAGAAAAATAGTGGGAGAAATGCCAGAAGCAATCATAAATGAAAAATTGGTCAGATTAAATTATGTAAAATTTTAAGGATCCATGAATTAAAATGGTGAATCTTAGGCTAGGAATGTAACTCAGTGTTACAGTGTTTGTGAAGCACATGCAAGACCTTGTGTTTGATCAGTGACACAAATAAATGCATATCTCAAACAGAAATCAGGATGTTATTGACAGCAAACAGAAAACAGCACTAGTATTATGTAAAGCATTAGTACCGTTTAACATGAAAAAGCTGAAACTCTGGGAAAGAAATGTAACTAGATGTTGGAGACAGCTCTCCATGGCTCTTGCCAACTCTGAGTGTCTTGGGAGCCATACACTATGCTTTGTTCCGTCGTATCACTTCCAGGACAATTACACAGTTATAGTTTCTTCACCCACAGCAAAGGGCAGCTATGCTTACTGCCTATTAAAACCACCTAGGTCCTCTAAATCAATGATCCTCTCCCACAACATGACCTACAGTGGGCGCAGGTACTATCTGTCCCTCTGGGCAATATGTAGCTCAGGCAACCAGTATGAAAATGCTGATACTCTGACTACTGTTCTTGCTATTAGAAATAAACTGTCCTTTATCTGTGATCTATGATTCTTCTTGGGTCTTAAGAACAGCAGCCCTTAGCTGTGAAAGTTAACTTGTTAGCATGAATGTAAAGTAAAATCTCACACCCTTTTCAGTTCTTGTTACAAACAGGTATTAATTAAGCAAACAGGAAAACATTTACTCTCAATGGCATTTTTATACAATGAAATTTAAAATAAAACATATTTCTTAGTTATAAATTTAAAAAGATAAAATACTGTAATATCAAAAATGGAGAAATCTTTAAACAAATACACAAGCAAAGGGCCGATTTTAGCTATGTGGATGATCATTATGGATACACACATACACATATATATCCTCAAAGGAAAAAAAACGATGTTTTTTCCCAATGGATAGAATACTTAAAATCCTGTTTTATTTTAGGAAGGCATACAGGTGTGTGTGTGTGTGTGTGTGTGTGTGTGTGTGTGTGTGTGTGTAAACAGACGTTACAACTTGAAAACTGCCTTGCTAAGGGACCAATTCCAAATTTCCCTGCTTCAAACAGAACTATTCATTATTCTAGGTTATTTATGAGAGAAATGAGACAATACAGGAAATTATGAGGACAGAATAGCAAAGAAACTGTCTAGGCAAAATCAAAGAAAGGACAGGCACAGTACAGCGGGCATGATGGTAAAGCTTTTAGAGCTTTCAATGACATAAAAAAGCGGTAGCACACACGCCGTAAGTGTGCCACCACTGCGGAGATAAAGAACCAACTGGTAAAAAGAGTTCTGAACAAGTAACACCGTAGATATAAATCTAAGCAACACCGAACTTATGACTACGTGCGTGCATACCTCTTCCTTAGGTATCCTGTAGGAGCACACAAAAAATTATCACCCCACCTTTAAATTAGTGGAAAGAAAACAAAAAAGTGGACTAGAAATCACTACAAACTATGCAGGGAAAGAGAAGGGGGGAATTATTAAGATAAACGTAGGCCTTGAACTGCCACACCTACAGCTACCTTTTGTGTTGGTGGCTACAGACAGCTCTAAGTAGGACGTCAAGTAGAAGGCTAAGGAAACACGGTGGCG
This sequence comes from Dinomys branickii, assembly GCA_004027595.1. Classification (NCBI taxonomy): domain Eukaryota; kingdom Metazoa; phylum Chordata; class Mammalia; order Rodentia; family Dinomyidae; genus Dinomys; species Dinomys branickii. The sequence goes on from PVLD010003684.1 coordinate 49,208, forward strand.
GGCTCCTACTGGAGGAGTGAGTCAGAAGGGGAACTTTTCTGAGTCTTAAATTTTATCAAATATTGAGAATCATATTCAACATACAGTGGAAATACAGAAAACCTTTTCTTTGGGTTACTGCTATATCATGCATAATTTTTAAAGCTACTGCATAAATAAATATTTGCTCTTTCTACGTAGTAATAAAATATTTTATTAGCTACAGTTCCCAAATTATTTAATAATAAAATCATATTATCAAATAATATAATCATTTCATAAAATAAAAACCCAGATTACAAGTGAAGGAGAGGGTTAGTTTAGGGTAACACTGACAATGAATAAAATGATAAAACAAGATATTCTTCAAATGTGAACACCTAGCAATCAGAGCAAAATGTTTATATACTCACTTTATTAACAGCAAAGGCAGTGATAATATCAGATTCCTTATGAATAATTCTTGCTTTACCTCCAGGGTAGCCCAAATCTGCTTCTATCTAAATGGAAGAAAATAAAGCACAAAAATATATTAACCTTAGCAGTAGAACAAATAATATATGCCAATCTTATGTAGTACTGTACTTGCATGAATTAGTCTAAGAAAAGCTTTTTATATATTTCAAATCCAGAGGCACTGCATATATGCTAATTATCTGTAAAGCAAAATTAGGGGAATTTAAAATTTTTCAAACTTATTTTTTCACATATGAAAAGATAGTTGATAGAACATATGACTTCATTAATTGGTTATCCTCCCAAGCTCTGAGTTACAGGATCAAGATATTTTAATTACTGACTTCTGGTCTAAGATAACTTTCAACTTATAGAAAAGAATCCTGAGATCTTGGAAGGCATATTAGCTCACCCAAATCACTGACCATTTTGGTAGCTGAGTAAACCTTAACTCAATTTAGTTTACATAACAGACAAATACTGCCTACCTTAGAAAGGGTATAATATCTTTGAACTCTGAAAAGAATATCATATAAAAATCAACACTTACTAAAATATAAGTTGGAAAAAGGCACTTGCTGAGAGGTGGTAAACACTGCTTCATGTTAGATATTATCTTCCCTAACCACCAATGCTTTAAAAGGAATGACTATAAAATGCTTCCCAACTTATTGTGAAATGAGAAAATTATTCATTTGAAAATAGCAATTTATTTTTTGCAAAATTTAGAAAAAATATTACTAATGCCTGAGCACTGACCACAGAGCTCCCCAGGGTTGCTTGGCAGTATTTTTGAAAATGGCAACTAAGATGTCCATATGGCTCAGACCTGAGGTATCCCCCAAAGGTCTCCCACATCCAGAGGTCAAGCTTGGGGGGTGACTGGCTCAGGGGGCTCTGGGACACATCTGAGGACTAATCCGGAGACAAGGGCCAAGCTGAATGTGCTGTTAGTAGGTGGCGCCTAGTTGGTCCTAGGTGATGGGGAGTGTGTCCTGCAAGGCGTATGTCTGCTGGGCTCTGTCCTTCTCCCTGTGCCTCCTGGCAGACACTAGATGAGCAGCTTTCGTCCAGGGCAGGCTTTCCACCGTGCCGTTTCTGCATTTGAGCCTGCTGCCCATAGGCAAAACCAATGCTTCCTAATAGTGTGGTATCAAGAGGAGTGAATCAACTGAGGTGATTTTGTACAAATGATGGTTCTGAACCCTGTATCAGACACATAATCAGAATCCCACAGGAGCAGGGCAAGTGACTTGATTGGATAAGGAGATAAAATTAAAGAATTAGGCAGGGTTCAGATAATACAGGGTCCTAAAAGCTGTAATAGAGTACAGATGTTAGTGTAAGGCTGAGAAGCCATTGCAGGATTTTGAAAATTCTGATTGCTGTGAACTAAAACATAAAGGGTGTGAGAATGGCATCCAGAAAACAGGTAAGAAGCTACTATAGTGGTTAATGTGAGAAGTGGTAGTGGATTGCATTAGGGTGGTAGAAACAGTGATTTTGTTAAGTGACTGGAACTGGAATAAATTGGAGTAAATTTTGCTAATGGACTCTAATCTTAGGGTGAGTAAAAAGAAAAGATGATTCCTATTTTTCAGGGCAGATCTGAGGTGTAATCAAAACGTAGTACACAATGGATGTTTAAATTTAAAAAATTTATTACAGCAAAAGCCACACTGTCATTAGTACCCCTCACTTTGAACACTCTTATCTCACTGCTCTTGCCACTTTCTGAAGCAGTTATAGAAGCTCTTTGTCTTTATGAGGGCCGATCAACAACACAAGGAATGCTGCTGCCACACAACAGGAAGGCGGGTCGTGAAAACAGAACCGCATGTCCTCAGCCGCCCCGTCCCTCAGGTGCGGCGCCGGGCAACTTTTGGCTCCTGCCCACGTCATCACAAAGGACACTGTCAGCCAACTTAGAGTGTTAGGACAGCCACAATAGCACAATTTAAAATACTCATGCGAGACGAATTCCAGAACTGCTTCGGGCAGTGAGAAGAATGACGGAGTAAGCGGGTCCAAAACGAGGGGCCTATTCTAAGTAGGGCTAATGGTGACGCGTCTCCTCCTGTAATCATTTTTTTAAAAGTTTGAACATTCACTGTATTTACTGATTACACCTTGTAAATGGATGAGTGAAAGCACCATTTACTAAGATAGACAAAGAGCAGGTTTGGGTTGAGAGTAGGTAACACAGAGTTCAGGAAACGAGGTGAGACTTGAAATGACTGAGAGTTACGATCCACATGATACTGAAGCCATAAGATAATGCAAAGAAACAGAGTAAAGAAACAGGGTTAGAGAACTCAGTTTGAGACACTGAACATTTTCAACGGAAGGAAAAAGGACAGGGCAAGTCGGTAGAACGGAAGACTTCGATGTTTGGGAAATGGAGGGAACAATTTTAAGAAAATGTCAGGTCAGTAGTATCAGACAACACCGAAAGGCTCAAAGAGGAGAAATGACTGCTGAATTTAGTGTACTGCAAGTCAACAGCAACCACGAGGAAGGCAATTTCTGGAGAAGGCAGGAAGTAATACTTCACTAAATTAGAAACACTGTGATGTCTAGTGAATAGAGAGGCAGTCACAGAGACATTGAACTGACTTTACAATGCTGCATTTCTTATGATGGGTAGTTGGTTCATGGTGTTTGCAACATTATTTTCTCTTCTCCTTCTTTCTTCTTCCTCTCTTAAAAAGACAGTAGTCTCAAGCGATTTTGCTTCAGTTGCTGGGACTATAGGTATGTGCCACTGTATTCTGCAACACTGTTCTTTACATTTTCTTGAGGGACTTTAAAGGCAACCTTATAAATTAGTTTTGCCACACAGAGTCAGAGAAAACTAACTTTAAAATATATTTGTTCATACCAAAAAGAATAAACTGAGAGAGGTAAAAATGTATGGAGAGTTGGCATAAGGATTGACACAATGTCCAGGGACAGAAAACAGCTGATAGCATCTGTACACAAGCAAAGATTTCATCCTTGGACAAGAGAGCGACAGTTACGCATCACTAGGGCAGGCAGAACAAAACAACGTAAGTCCTACGCTGCGCATACAGTGTGAAATCTGTGTGGTTATACTGATTCAGACAGCAAACACGGTGCTCTGCTGGGAGTAGTAAACACACTGACACTATGAGGGACGGAGGCAAATGTGGAGAATGATGGGGGATGGAGCCCCAGTTCACTGCAGAGCAATTTAGTGTGATCACAGGGCAGTTCTAGGTTAGTTTGGCACCAGCCTTGTAGTTGTTAAGTGAGCGGAGCTCCATGGTTTTTGTTTCTTTCTTCGTGCACATTAGGTGCCTGGACACTGATACAAAGGAGAGCACAGAGTTGGCTTTAAACAGGTCTGGGAATTTCAAGGCAAGGACAATACAGAACAAACACAGCAGGGAACCTGAGGATGCTTGTAAGGGACTGCTCACAGTGACGGGTCGTGCGACCAAAGCCGGGAAAGGGAGAAACCGGGGACAAGATCAGGTGCGAAGAAAGAGCAACTCGCAAGTTCTGTGTTAAAAGTGACACAATACATCACAGCAAACAAAATCACAATTGAATTTAGTCTGAAAGGTCTCCTAAACATACAGTTTTCTAGAGAAAAAAGTTACTTTCATGAACCTAAATACATAAAGGGAAAACAAATCTAAATACCGGAGGGGTGTGAAAGAAATTTTAAGAAATAATGCAGATCAAAAAAACTAAACATACAATTACCAAATGATTCAGCAATTTCATTTCTGATGGTATACTCACAAGATGTGAAAACACAGACTTCAACAGATACTCATGTTCACAGCAGCATTATTCACAATAACTGAAAGACGGAAATAGCCCAGATGTCCACTGATAGAGAAGTGGATAAACAAACTGTGGTATGGATATGCAACGGAGTATTATTTAACCTTAAAAAGGAAAGAAATTCTGATACATGATAAAATATGGAAGAATCCTGACATGCTAAGTAAATTAATCTAGTTACAAAAGCACAACTATTACACAATTATATGAGGCACATACAGGTCCTAAAATTCATACTACATAAGGGAGAATGATGGTTGCCTGGAGTAGTTGAAGGAAAATAACGAGATATTGTTGAAAGAAAGTAACAAGCTATGGTTTAGTGGGTACAGAGTTTCAGTTTGAAGGATCAGAAGATCTTTCAAAGGACTGGTTGGACAACTAAGAGGTATTATGCATAACTATGTAAAGATACTTAACATTACTGAACTGCACACTTTAAATGGTTATTTTCTTACTTTTATTTTACCACAATTATTGTGTGTGGGAGGGGTGCGCCCACATTAGTGTGTGTGGAGGGAGAGGGAGGGAGAGAACAAGGGAAGAAGAGAGACTGGAATGAGACTGACTATGCAGAAGTTGATCTAAATAATATTCGAGTTCCACAGAGCCCCCTTTAGAAGCTGGAGCTTTGCCATTCATCCCAAGAGAGGCTGTCATAATTTCAATACTAACAAAAACCCAAATAACTACAAACAAAACAAACCCAAAATAACCTCTCAATATCCCTCAGGAACGTAACTACAAAAATTCCTCAAAATTTAATGAAGAAAAAGTAACAGTATATACTAGGGATAGCACACCACAACCAAATGTGGCTTTTGCCACGAGTGCAAAATTGGTTTAACTTTCAAAAAATTCACCAAGCTATCTAATTCTATTAACAGACTAACAAAAACCATATGCTCATCTCAGAGGTAGAAAAAAAAATTCCCCAAACCATTTAACAAAATCTATCCTGATTACTCCTGATTACAAACTCTCAACAAGGAGATAAGAGCAAAGGCTGAATTTGGGATCTGACAAGAGCTGAGCTGCCTGGCAAGATTAAAAAAAAAAAAAAAAAAAATCCAGCATTTCCTAGTAGAACCAGGTCCAAGCATTAAAGCAGAGTCAGATGAAAGCAACATCCTTATTGCCATGTCACCACTGTTGGACTCCAGGGTTCTGAGATATATATATATATATATATATATACACACACACACACACACACATTTTTTTTTTTTTATGTCTTTTCGACACAAGGTCTCACTATGCAGTTCAGGCTGGCCTTGAACTCACTTTGTAGCTCAGGTTGGCCTCGAACTCACAGCAATCCTTCTGCCTCAGCCTCTTGAGTCCTGGGACTACAGGTGTGTGCCACCATATCTAACTGGATTCTGTCTTGGATGGAAGGAATTTTAAACTTGAATTACTGCTTCTAGAAGAATACTCAATGACAGCACCTAACCTTTCATGATCAAAGTTTATCATCTAATGTAGATCAGTTGGGAAAAATATGTCTACATATGTTGAAAACTACAGTAAACCCCATACTATAGAACTACAACTCTGCTATCAATCCAGATCTTAAGTGCTCCAAAATGATAATATTCATAAGCAAATGATGAAGCAGAGCAGTGGAAGACCAATCCAGCTCCAGCCACAGATCCAGAACTTGGACTAGGCTACCTGCCCTAAATAATATTTAAATCAGTCTGATCATCAAATATGCACATCTCCAGATCTACCAAGTCCTTCATTTTTTACAGCATTGTCTGGACTGTTATGAAACTTTAAAATCAGTGGCTCTCACCTTATACTAATTTGCGTGCTCATGGGGAAAAGGAATAAAGCATTATGAATGTAGATGTCAGAGTTAGCTGCAGACCGACCGACCATCCATCCATCCATCCATCCATCTACTTGGAGGAAGGCAAAGTTAATTGTGGGTTTTTCCCTTCTTTTTATGGTCACCTAATTACACCGATGAAAAGCAGCAACCAGTTCTTTAATATATGCTCTCTAGCCAAGTTTACTATTTAGATATAGATAGACAAGCATGACTGAACCACAGCCCTCAATAAGAAGACAGTGACTTTGCTGTCAAGTGTAGATTACTCCCTTATGACACCTTGTATGACCTATCCCAAAATTCTGTAACCCCTACCTTTTAGTAAAAAAATATATATATACACACACATATATATACACATATACATATACACATATGTGCTAAGGATAGAAACTTCCTCAATGTTACAAAGGGAACTATAACACACCTATGGGTAATATCATACTTAATGATGAAAGACTGAATGTATTTTCTATTTTTATATATACACATATATGATGAAAGACTGAATGTATTCAATACTGGACTAGAAGTTCTAGTCAGTGTGCTAAAGTAAAAGTTTAAAAGAAAGTATATATACAAAGAAACAGATAGGTATGTTATACCATTCAAAATGGATTACAGACCTAAATGTAGCTATAAACATCCAGAGTAAAACAGGAGAGGGTCAGGGATATAGCTCAGTGGCACAGTGCCTGCCTGGCCAGCACAAGGCCCTGAGGCTGGCACCAAAAAAAGATAATGGAAAAAGTCTGTAATCTTAAACTAGGCAAATATAACACCAAAAGAAAATGTATACAAGAAAAAACTGATATATTAAGTCTCATAAAAATTAATAACTGCTTGCAAAAGACATTGTAAAGAGAATGAAAAGTCAAGTCACAGAATGTATTTGCTAAGAACAAAGAACTGTTAACTTCCATGGAGAAAGCAAGTAACCCAATAAAAAAAAGATCCAAGATTTGAAAAGACACTTCGCAAGGAGATATATGAACATACCTATGAGATATATTACATACCTATGAGAATGACCAAAATTAAAAAGTTAACTACACCAAGTGATAATAAGAATGTGAAGTAACTAAGATTTACAACATTGCCACTAAGAATGTAAAACTATGAACTGGAAAACATGTAGAGTTTCCTGAAAAGTTAAACATATACCTACTACACGATCCAGCTGTTCCAATTCTAAGCATTCACACAAGAGAAATAAAGGTCTATGTGCACACATAGAACCCTGTGCATGAATTTTCAAAGCAGTCATATGACATAGCTCTAAGATGGAATAAAATGTTAACAGCTAACAATAAAAATTATAGTCAAAACAAAAAAAGACATAAAATTAATTTATATAAAATACTAGGAAATGCAAATCATAACATCAGGAATAGATATGTAGTTGCTTGAGGGAGGGAAAAGGCAGAGAAAGGAGATAAAGAACAAGTAAGAGATGAAACTTTGAGGAGTGAAAGATACATTCATTATCTCAACGGTGTGATGGTTTCAAAGCATACACATACATCGAAGTTGATCAAGCTACACACTGTAAATATGTGCAAGTTTTTAAAGATCAAATATACCTAATAAAGACTTTTTTAAAAAGTATAATAGAGGGCTTGAAAAAGCTGGCTTTAAAAATGGCTATCATGTTAACCAAACAGAATGACTGAATTTTGATGTAGCATGGAGTTGGTTTTAGAAATACAATGTTATGATCATTAATACTTTATAAATAGCATCTGAGGAAAAATCTTTGGATGAGAACTCTTGACAATATACAGGCAGCAGTTAAGAATCACCCACCCAAAGAAAATTGTTAACCAATTGAAATTATATTCAAACTCCTAAAAATCATTAGAAATTTTTGAAGTATGACCCATATGAGTTATATGTCAACCAATGAAGTCATATTTGAATGTATGATCACAATCATCTAGGAGTTATTTAGTGACTGTACAAATTCTGAATCTTCTACTCTGGCTCTCAAGTATTATTTTTGTGCTATGTGCCATTCCTACAGTAAAATGAACAGTATGTAATAATATTTGCCTCATTTTTTAGGGATTAATATCGTAGTGAAGAAATTTTAACTTCAAAAATGATACTTGCAGAAATGGGACAAGTTACTATACTTCTACAACTGCTACATAATTACATTTATTATGAACTTTAGATGTATTTATTCAGAAAAATATGTAGCCAAAGCAGGATACATTCAACTCCCTTTAAAACTGCATTCTCTTATTTAATAAAAAAGAAATGATTTTTATGTTTACAACATTTAAAATGGAAGATAAATCGAGGGGATAATACTCTCACTCCATTGAAAACAAAAAATTAAAAAGATTTTGTTCTCCTGATTAAGAATGCAATTTCTAATTTCGGTTGAATGATGTTTTGTACCTTATTGATGTTTGGCTCCTCCATCATAGAACTTTTGATGGCTTCACTGTTGTCCCCTAATGACTTCGTCAAGAAAGAATAATCACATGACAAAGAGTAAAGATGAGATGTAACACGAAAAACACTGGGGGATATTTTTAAAAATTATATTTTAACTAAATTGGCTAGAAAAGAATATGAAACTGAATTATTCTCCTTAAATTTCATATACCTTAAAGTATAATGAGGGAGTACGGCTAGTGTGCAGGACAACTCAAGAGCTCAGAATACATTCAGCACCACTCTAAAGTTTATTCTACCACATACAGGTTTTACTTACTTGGAAATGTTGACATTGTAGCAAGATTGAGTCCCAAGTGCTTTCTATGTAAGAGCCCAACCACGAGCGGTAGAGCGCTATCAGTGAAACGTAACACTGTTCTTACCCACACTGCTGTGCCTTACGCCCATGATCTATAACCCTGCAGGAAAACTTGACTGAGAAATTTCTGCTCCTGCTTTTTAAATTCTTTCATACTGATTTAGCCAAAAATAGTTAATAAATTGACTAGAAGCAATTGACTGGAAGGGGGATATTAACAGGTAGATTAAAGAAAAATCTGATTCAAAACTTTTAATTCTCATAAAATAAAATAAAACAGAAAAAGGAACTGGCAACAAAAACCACCGCTGCCAAGCCCCATGTTCTTGATGGGGCGGATCAGGCAGTCTACCGCAGGCATGAGTAAGGACTCAGTTTTCAAATGAGTACAAATAGGGAAGAGATTCCACTGTAAACTATACTATACAGTAAAAGAAGAGATCTGCGGGTATGCTAGGACTTTAAGGTCAGATAAAGAAACACGTCAAAAATAGTAAAGTTTAATTTTCATGCACAGAAAGGAATAAAGCAACAGTCTGAAACTCTCCATCATCTCACACCCATCTCCTTTTCAGCTGAACGATCACGACGACTTAGCATAACCACCATTTTATTCAAATAAGTAGAAGGTAATTTTATGAGTACTGTAGTCAAGTTTCCAGTAAAGATTAAATAATTCTATACCACCTCAATGAAGTTAAGATTCTAGCTGTGGACATAGCTCAGTGGCACAGCACCTGGCTGGCAAGTGTAAGGTTGTGAGTTCGAAACCCAGTACAAAAAAAAGGGATTCTATTTAATTCCATCCAACCTATATTTGCTATATAAAATTTTCTTTTCATATCCCCTTATCAAAAAGTCTAAGAGTACCGTGAGGAAGAATAAAACAGCAAAATAGTAACAAAAAATGTCTCATAACTTCTAAGTGAATAAAAGAGCAAATAAGTCTACTGATCAAAAATTGCAAAGCTAGAGTGAAATAGTCATTTTGCAGATAAAAGGAATTCAGAGAAAGTATTTAGCTTATTGATTACAAAGCTGTTAGTTTACCACTTATGTTCATGCTTTCAATTAAAATAACTGCAACAAAGTAATACAGAGATGTAAAATGTGTAGATGGATTAATTATCTACTATTTTTATATATTCTCCTTTGGTTAACCTTCCATATTCCCTAACCCTTCCCAGTACATATATCCTAATCAGCAGTACTCTTCTTTAGCACATTTATTCCTAATTTTGTTTATCCAAATGTTTTCTAGAAATGTTCTCATGGTAACTCAAACACTAAAAAAGACACACTTTATATAAGGTTTACAAAAGAAACATTCACATTTGCTAGATTTCAGTGTAATACCAAGGTACTGATGTCATAAAAATCCTTTGTTTCCTAATGTGGTTAATTTAAATATATTTATAAAATCAAGGAAATCATAAATAGCAGAACATACAATTGTGTCTTACAAATTATTTAAGTGAGACAATGACATATATGTAATTTTCCTTCTATTCAAGGTTTGATGTCATGCTTTTTGCTTGCTTGTCTAACACGAAATTGTTCTATTATTTCTCCAACTAAACTACCTTTTTCCCCTCTTACTTTAAAATTTTTTATTACCTCATGTTTACAGTAGGTAATGATCATTCTCATAGTGGCAAGTTGGTACATGCACATACCATATCTTAATTCTTTTTGCATTCTATTTCCCTTCTTTCAGACTAGTTCAGTGCTACTGAAAATATGGTCCATAAACCAGCTTATAGTTTTGAACTCTTTGTTATTGGTTAAGAGGAGATAAAAAGATCACACCTAATTACATCATTGTTTATTCAATTATTATTTTTAAGTAGCAAGACTTTCTTAATGAAGGAAGCAAAATGTTCATTTACATTCAGATACAAGTTTTCCATACTAAGAAACTGGTACTTTCTAAGTAGTACTGAATTCAATAACCCCCAACCCCTCCCCCAAACCTAAAACAAAACAAAAAAAATTTTGGTGATAACATCAAAGTATAATCTCAATAATACAATAATTATAAATTAATTTGCAATTTGGGTCTGCAAAATTTCATATAGTTACAAATAACCTATAGAATAAGAAAACACAGGTTTAAAACGTTTTCAGTGTTCAAGCCCAGTTTCAGTTAAACTACTTAGACAACTATAACACAAAAATCATACGAAAATTCTACTTTGTCTTTAAACAATTCGAAACAGAGAGCAAGATACAGAATCTGAGAAAAATGTCCCAAATACCTCTTAATTAATCACTTTAAATTGATTTATGAAAAAATGTTACTCTTCTTTTTAATCACTTGTTCTAGTATTAATTGCATATGTTTATGATATAAACATGAACTTTCAAAAAAATCTGTAAAATGCATCTCAAACACCTCCAAGACAAAAGCTTTGGAACAGAATAGTAGAGGTCTTAATATATACAAACCTCATTTAGACATCGTTTCTTTGTGAATATATTTCTGATGAAGGTTTCTTGAATTTCTTCCTGCTTCACCAAATATTGCCAAAGCCTTTTTACAGACAACGCCAGATGATGTTTGGATCTACAGAGACAGTAAATTTAATTACGTACTTTGGATAGTTCTGATTCAATTGACAACAATTCCATGGTGCTATGATGAATGTTTATTAAAATAAATTAACCAGAATCACCATGTGGTCTGGAAAGCAGCCAACAACCATTTTTTTAAAGATCACATAGTAAACATTTTATGCTCTGTGGAACATATGGTTTGCATTACAAAGTTCAACTCCGCCAAAGTACTGGGAAAGAAGTCATATTGTCTAAGCTGAGCATTGCTAATTTGAAATGTTCCAAAATCCAAAATGTTCCTAAGTGAAAACCCTTAAGTGCTGATATGACACCAAAAAAAACTTTTAGATTTGGAGAATACCAACCAATATAGGGAGATTCAACCAGTAAAGTATGCAAATATTCCAAGAAACTCTGAAAACTGGAACATTTTAGTCCTAAGCATTTCAGATGAAGGATAGTCATCTTGTAATATGGCTGTGACTCAATAATACTACAATTATAAAAGCAGTAAGAGGTCTAGATTTGGATGAAGATGGCCATAGTTGGCTAATCTAGGGACATGAGATCCAACAAAAATAGGCATATTTTCTAGGAGACAACTAGATGTAGAGCTACTCAGTGTTTTTCATTTTGCTATTGATAGGCAACGAGTTAAGAGCTTCTAAAAGAACATAAAATAACCTGAATACTAAACCAGAAAGCAAACTGTTTAGTTTGGTAAACACTGTTTTGTACAAGACTTTCCAGATGAAGCAAGCACAGCACTGATTTACCCTTTGGTTCAAGCTTTCCTCGTGGGCAGTAAAGTAGCGCTTGATGGCTACTTTGAATAACACTGCTCTAGAGCAGATATTAATAAACTACAGCGCACAGGCCAAATCTAGCCTGCCTCATAGTTTAACAAACAAGGCTTAACGGAGCAAAGCCAAGCCTCCACGTTTACGCACTGTCTGCATGTCTGCAGCTGGCTTCACTCTGCAGGGGTAGAGTTTGGGAGCTGTGAAAGGACATCCTGAAAACCCTACAATACTTACTACTTAGACCTTTGTACTACCATAATAATTACACAAAGACACACACATAAACTGATGGCCAAAAATTAAATGCAGGTCTTGTTCTTTTTTTTTTTCCTAAACACTACCTGACAACATTGTGATTTAGTCAAATTCCTACTTAAGAATAGTATGCACAGGAAAACCTACTTGAAAGGTGTGTTTGTAGGCTCCAGTAAAGCTTTGTGGCGGAGAAGTGCAGGACCTGCAGATAAACTCTCTTCAGAGGTATGACCTGAGATATAGTTCTGAGGTGGTCCATCATGGATTTCAAGTCGTCGAAGAAGAACTTGTTCCCAACATTGAAGAGTTTTTAGAACCGCGTGACAAAGAGGTGAACTAACTGGAAGTTCTAAAAGGGGAAAATATATTTAACTCTCATTTGTCTTCTGCAACAAAATGCTACATTTAATTATAAGAAAGCCTGAGATAAGTTTTAACACACATTTTAACGGGGAGATAGGGGCATGGAAATTCAGCAGGTTGAAAAAAGGTTGCTCTCCTCAAGTATCTAATAGAGTAAGAACATTTAAAGCTGGTTTTGGTGGAAAGAAACCTAACACAGTAGAAGTCTTTAAGCTTTTCCTCAACTATTCAGAGAAATACACTGAATAAAAGCCAAGGCAGTCATACCAGTAGTTCATATTAAGAAATTTATTACCTGCAAGATCGTGACCTGCAAATGGATAGAAGGTTTTCAAATTGTTGAGCACCAACTGTACCATCGCCAACCGCATCAGTGACCAACTAAAAACAAAATGAAAATGGGTCTGTCAAAGATTTATACAGGGACTTAGATGAGTACATTACCTCTGTCTCAGCAATTCCACTATTAGGAGCCTATCCTGAAGCTATACCTCTACAAGAAAATATATACATGCAGTACTCAAATCAGTATTATTTACAATAGCAGAAGAGTAAAGTGAACCGAACTATCTATGAGGAAAGTACTGGGTCAATAACTCCATTTTGAAGTATGGAATTTTACAGTAACTATAAAAATAATGAATTAAAATCTCTAAGTATTAATATGGAGAGAATTCCAGCATGTATTAATACTTCAAAATTAAATTTTGAAATACGATATATGGGGTGCTATTCTCTGTGCAAAAAGCAGGGGAAAAATTATACAGATGTACTTGCTATTTCTGCAAACAGAAGGACAACCCAGAAAATAAAAAAAGTAGTTATCTATAGATAGTGTATAGGGAAGGAATTGAATGCAGAAGATAAAGACTTCTAATTCCACATTTTTACAGTTTGACTTTAAAAAAAGTTATTTCAGCTACTTTGATTTCAAGTAGAAAAGATTATTTCTTACAACATTGGCTTGTAAACTTTTTAATTTTGGTGAAATACACACACAACTGACCACAGCAACCCTTTTTAAATGTGCAGTTAAACAACATCAATTAAATTCACACTATTATGAAACCACCATCAGCACCAGCACCCATCTCTAAGACTTTTCATCCTACAAAACTGAAAGCCTATCTTCATCCAACAGTAACTACCCATTCCTGTTCACCTTTTGGCAACCACCATTTCTTAATTATCTTCCTGTGACAGGCTTATTTCACTGAACATAATGTTCTCAAGGTTTATCCACGCTCTTGTCGTGTGTCAAAATTTCCTTCCTTTTTAAGGCTGAGTAGCTTTCCACTGTATATACATACCATACTGTGTACATCAATTCATCTGTCAACAGACACTTGGATACATCTCTCCCTTGGGTACTATGAACATGAACGTACAAAGATCTGTCTCAGGTCCTGCTTTTGCTTTGAGAAGTACCTGAAGTAGAACTGCTGGGTCCTATGGTAATTCTATTTCTAATGTTTTGAGGAACCACTGTAATGTTTTCCACAGTGGTTTCCATAATTCTATATTCCCACCAGAAGAGCACAGAAATTCTAATTTCTCCCCAACTCTGCCAATGTTGTTTTTTGTGGTAGCCACTGTAGTTAAGTGTGAGACTGTACCCTACTGTGGTCCTGATTTGCACTTCCCTAATGATTAAAGCATCTCTTCTGTGCTTAGCGATCATTTGGACATGTTTTCTGGATAAAGGTTTATTTAAATTCTTCAGTCATGTTTAAATTTGATTTTTTTGTTGGTGGTGGTGAGTTACATGGTTTGACTTCTGAGTCATACAAATATTTTATACAGTATTTTCAAAAAGTAAACCTAACTCAACAGGGAAAAGTCCAATACATAAGAAAATTTCTCGTAATTTTTCAGTAAAGGATTATGTCACTATCCTTAATACACCTCTTTGAAAATTTATATATTTTTAAATCACACCACTGACATACCATGTCATTAAAATATATACATCTTTCAGATGTAAACAATGTATCAAGTGATAAAATAGTAGTATCATTCAGGAATCTAAGGATAACGCACCACTGGAGGTAGGGGTGAGCATTGTGCACATCTATGATTTTTGTAATACAAGAAAGTACTGTCTTTTTAAAGACAGTACTTATAGATATTTTATATCTCTAATGTTCCACTGAAAAGACATTAGGTTTTCTAGATAAAACTGTACAACTTCTCTTAAGAGTACAAAGGCAAAGCATAATCTGATAATAAGATGTGTGAGGAAAGAAACTTAACAAATTTGACCAAAGAAATCTGACTTATAATATGATTTCTTAAAAGAAGCTTAAAGTACTCTGCACCTATATGAGTTTGAATTGGAATGCTCTTGGAGATGGGAGTCTGAAGCTGAAACACCCTCATCTTTGTCCTCGTCGTCCTCACCGCTGCTGTCCAGGCTCTCCTCCGAGTCATACTCTGCTCCACTTTGGGAAGGGGGTAAAAAAGGCTAAAAAGAAGAGTTATGTAATTTATCATTAAAATGTCTGATTTAATACATTCACATAGTCTAATAGTAACAAATCATCTCATTCATAAATATGCCATTATAAGAAAGTAACTAGTACTTGTCATACTACGCCTTTGACATCACTTCCACAATTTCCTTATTTATTCATCCAGTTAATGAAAAATTCTCAAAAGTGTACTTGATATAAGAAACTTAACATGAATATAGTCATTGCCCTTAGGATTTACCTTTTAGTGGTAAAGGCAGGCAAAAAGCAGAAAACTAAATAAAAATTGTATTAAATGCCACATTGTTTGTTATTTTCTTTTAACCATTTCTAAGACTCATTCTCTTGCTTAGGAAACAGTAAGAACTGAGATAAGCTGATCATAGGATGCCTCTTTGAAAAGTGATGTTCGAGACCTCAAGGACAAAATGGAACTGATCATACAATAACAGAAGAAAGCTTTATAGGTAGTGAAAATACCATGTAGAAAAATTCTAATTGACAAAGAGTCTGAAATGGAAAAAAAGCAGTTTGACAAAAGTTTCCTAAGTATATTGATCGGAGAATGCTGTCATCTCTGAAGATCTATGGGCATAATTTCACCAAAGCCAGCAGGGAGGATTAATAGATTCAGGCGCAGCCTAATAAACAGGGATATTATATATATATGGTACCAGGAATTGAACTCAGGACCTTTCACTTGCTAGCCAGGTGCTGTGCCACTGAGCTGTATATCCCCAGCCCCAAAGAGGGATATATTCTGAGAATCGTGTTGTTAGGCAACTTTTCTGTTGTGCGAACATCACACACTGTACCTAAGCGAATGTAGACAGACTAGCCTACACTACGCATAGACTGTACAGCACATATTGCTGTCTATACAATCCCTCATTGATGGAACATCCTTATGCAGGGTAAGGACCATAGTTCTGTAATTCTAGCTCTGTCACAGGGGCTGTCTTTAAAATTCCATGTCTATGAGCATTACCAAATACCACAGGGATCTTAGTATCAAACACTTAGGGAAGGCTAAAATCGCAGGGACCCCGAGTTGTGCTGTTGACTGAGGAAGAGCAGACCAGTCAGAAATTTAAAAGGGAGATCCAGGAATAAGACAGGTAAGTAAAACATTGCTAACCAACAGTCTTATATCTAGCAAAATTACCCTTTAACAGTAAAGAGGAAAGAAAGACACTGTATTCTCAAGGGCCTAAGAAATACTGCTTGAATGAATGACTGCAGAGACAATAAGGAACAAAGGAACACAGATCCCCTTCAAATCCTGAGTCATCTAGGACAGTGGTAGCAAAGCCATGACACTGTGTGCCACTGGTTTATATGATCGAAGGGAAATGGAGGTGTCTGGAGCGAGTATGCTTGCTGGTGCTTATCACTGAAAGTTCTAAAAGGTGTGCCATCACTGATTCAGGATATGAAAAAGTAAAAGCCACAGCACAACAGGTTTAAAGGATGGTTTCGTCAGAGAATAGACAGATGCTATTCAATGGAAGGCAGTAAAGAGAATATCTAGAAACTGATGATGTGAGGGATTTGTCTGAGCACATAAAAACAAGATACACAGATACAGATATAAAGATACAGAGTTTGCTTTGCATAGTAGTGCAGGACTATAAAAGTGAGTACACAAGTAGAAGTCACACAAAACATTCTAATAATCAGTGTTAAGAAGCTACCAATGTTGTCAACTTTAAAAATATTTGTCAAAACATGAAAATCTCTCTTGCTGTTGACAATAGTGTTTGACTTCTTCTAGCTTTATAACTAGGATATGAAGCTTCTTTTCTATGGTTTAACAAACTTGTCCTGTTTCTTTCTAAGTTTTTATCAGTGCCAAGCATTTTATTACTTGCAGTTTTAATGCGTGAATCTACCATAATGTAAACTTTTTGCAAAGGAGACTATCTCTGGAGCATCTTCCTACTCTCCTCACAACTGTTTTCTATATTAAAACTGATTACTGAATTCCACAGTGTATATAGCTAGAATCTTTTAATTGACACCAATGTTAACATTCCCACAGTTTGGTGTTTTTTCTAACTCCACTTACTACATTTAATTTGAATTTCACTCTCAGTACTATTACTTTTTTTCAAAAACTTTCATTTTAGTTGACCAATTCCCTCTTTGGATTATCTCACTTTATAAAATGTCACATGTATCATGGGAGACAAGAAAGCACAACTATATGCTGTGCTGTGTAAACTGATTAACAAGTGCTAAGTGATCAACCACAGACAGACTTGAGAGACTTGAAAGAACTGACCTGACCAGATGCTGATCATGAGGGGCATGTTATTTACATAGTGCTCAGTGAAGAGCTACAGCCCTGTTTGTATTTTATGCAATTATTTACATTTAATACACTGTGGAAACCAAGTCTAAACCATTTGTTGAGGGAGTATGTTTATTTACCTAAAAACTGGAAGTTGAAACGTGTCTATTAAAGCAACACAGGACACCATCTTTATAGTGTTAAAACAAAACGATGAGGATTTAGCTCAGTGTTTGCCTAGCACTTTCAGGTCCTGGGTTTAATCCCCAGCACTCCCCCCGAAAATGGGTAGAAATGATAGATGACCGGGCACTTTGATTTCTGGTGGCTGTGATTCCTTAACTACTAACAAGTACATTAATACTAAACACTTAACTAAGTACTCTTTCTACTCAAAACAAAACAAAACCACTTAGGCAAATAAAATTTTTCTAAACCAGAACGGGAAAGTATTTGGAAGCACCAGGAAGCATACTCAACTCTAAACACCTGCATTTCCCTTTGATCATATAAATATTGATCTCAATAACACTCCTCCTACCTTGGCTATGAAATAGTCCCAGATACTGAGCTCAGGTGGGATGAACTTCTCTTTGACTGCCAGCAACTCCTGGCTTACTGGTGCTGAAGAAGAGGTCAGTGGGACAGATTCTTTGCCAGATATTTTTGATGACCTGAAATGTTTGTTCTGTTTTTCTCCTCCTTCAACTAGTGAAGAAACTAAGAAGAAAATAAAGTATCATTAAAGTAAATACCATTTTCATTAGACTTATTTCACACTACTTTCTCTGAGAACTAGGGTTAACTGTAAATAAGTACTCACAGAAAACCAAGACAGGATTATGAAAGTGTAGAGAAGAAAACAGGAAAAGTGAGGAAAACATTACCTTGCACATCAAACCCTGGTTTTATTGAAAATTGGCTATCGTCTTCCGTATGTAGATTTATTTACTGTACATGAAAGGTAATAGGATAGAATGTCTGCATGTACATCAGTCCACAGTTTAGCTAAAAACAAAACAGGAAATTTCCTACACCCTTCTACTTTATGGTATTTTTGGAGTCAGAGGCTGAATCCATGGCCTACACACGCGAAGCACCAACTCTATCACTAAGCTATACTCTTAACCCCTATTTTGTTTTTTTCTTTTGGATTAATATTACAGAATGCTAAGGTTAAAGGCAACAACTCACTTTTCAGATAAAGGCAACAACTCACTTTTCAGATTCTTCATTAATCGCTCGTCTTATATCCACAGATAAAACTATATTTTTCATTAGAAAATATTTCAAAATTCAAGTACTATAGCTACTTATTAGACTGATTGAGTATTTTGGAAATGGCTTAGAGATGGAAATTTCTGGTCCATGAAATGAAAAAGAAAATAGAATCTTTATTTTTCGACTTTCAGAACACTCTACAATTAGTATTCTCGTAAAGTCATCTTATTGTAGAATGCTAAAGACATTAAACATTTAAAAAATTTCATACAAATTTTTAACCCACAAAATAGTTATTCAGAGACAAAAATATTGTCTCTTAGAAAAAACAAATAGCATGACTTTCTTTTCAAGGAACTAAGAGAAATTAGTAATATACATGAAATGAATTAGCATACATATTAAAACATTTTTTTATCTTCAATTACTTTGAAGATAATGATATAGTGTATTAATTAATGATATTCTTATTATTTTGTTATGAAATTTTATTTTTTCATGCAATAAAAAAATTGTTAATCAATACTAAGTCCTAAAATGCAAATTACCAGTACAGAATCAAGGATCTGGTAGATATACATGATCTAGTAGTCAGGCAAATAATTCAAATTAAGGCACATCAATATTCTCCTTCACTGATTCTAACTGTGCTTACTTACCTTTCAAAGGGGTACGAATATTTGTGCTGTAATACAACCTTGGTTTATTATTTGTAATTCCTCAGCTTGCAGATAAAGAATCGTATGTGACATATGGTCAAGCGGAGTTTAATACAATTTGGCAATTTCAGAAAAGAGATGAATAAAGTATCAGTACTGTAAGAACATTAAATAGTGGTATAATTGTTCATCTTTTACAGAGAACTATCAGGTTAAATGGACACATTTTTCTTTAATCCTAATAGCATTTGATAAACAATAATCAAATGTAGAGCATACCCAGTACATACATTAATGTAAATTCTAAAACTAAGAGAACCTAGATGTAGAGCTTATAAATTATAAGGGTCATGAGGAGACCTGTTAGTGGTCAAAGAAAAACTAACGCATTCATGGGGGAAAACCCAGACAGAATCATATCTGAATATAAATTTTTAAAATCTATTTCTTCACTGCTTTAACCCAAAAGTAAGCTTCCATGTCAAGATAATATATGGTACAAATACATCTTCTTTCCCTTAAGGATTTTCTTTACCCTCAGCACATCCTGTAATGTAGTTTTCTTAAGAGTTATAAAAGTAACTCCCATAGGACTAAGAAAAAAAAAACAACCAGGAGAATCACTTACGAGGTTACATCGAAGAAATGGGATGTACTAAAGAAAAGGACAAATACATTGCTTCCCTTCCACCCCAGAGCTGTCTGAGCCAGGGCTTCTTACAGGTTAGGATAAGCTCTACCACTGAGCTGTATCTCTACCATTTTATTTTATTTTGGGACAGGGTTCTGCTAGGGTGCCCAGGCTGGACTCACACTTCTGACCTTCCGTGAATGTACTGAAAATGTGAATGGAGTGTATACATCTGTAATGTATTATTCAGCTCTAAAAAGGAAGAAAATTTTATTACATATTATAACATGGACAGACCTTGAGGATAAACAAATTGTCTTATTATTTGGTGCCTCATATATATGTATTATTGTGACTAAAATTATAAGGAGTCAACATTTATTTTTTTGAGTTTGCCATTCTGAATCAGACACAATGAAATTACTGTTCTGAACACAGATATAAACATCATTTATTAACAAACTGTACTTAATCAGAAGAACCACCTCATTCTCTACTTCTTAATCTAAGACACACTTTATCTAGAAGCTTCTTGTGAATATGCCAGAGAGTACATGTCACCTCATGAGCAAATCATCCTGGATCTTCCAACTTAGTCTCAAAATGTAGCGGGAGGAAAGGAAGTAAATTATTTAACCAATGGTTTAAAAACATTTTATGCTGAAAAAAACATTATGGAGAAGAGTTTTGTAAGTTTAAGATAAAACAGATTTCAAATCTCTTTCTTGATTTCAGCAAGACAATTCAGTTTCAGTCCTCATTAGTATGTATCCATTCTCCTTTACCATCAGGGTACTTCAGATAAAACGATTAAGAAGCACAAATATGTGTGAACATAAATGAAATATAAAACATAATTGTATCAGCAAACTTCAAAGACTCCAAAAAAGGAAAAGATTAAAGAAGCAGTAAATTAAAGGTTTTTTAAAATCTTTATATAATAAGATTGCAAAGTGTGAAAAATGGTAACAATACAAATTTTAAAGATTGTTTGACTCAGGTTCTTCCTTGTACATTCTCTATAAGTACCCTTAAAAATAAATTAATAAACATGTTCAAAGAGACAAGTGATTTGTTTACAAATCATAGAGTAACACGGATTCCTACTACAGTAGGTATGTGAAATGATTTTTGGTAATATAGGAAGAAAATACAAGTTCTATTTATACTTACTTTTTAATAAGTAGGAGAAAGGGACAGGAGAAGCGTGAAGTGGGGAAAAAGCAAGGGAAAGAAAACAGGAGGGAGAAAGGAGACAAAGGGGTAAGGGAGAGGAGAGAAGCTGATGGGGGGAGAAAGTGGCTGGAAGAAATACTTTGTCCGTGTTTAACATGTGGACCACCTGCACTATACATAACTATACATATATTGGAAATTAACTCAAGTATGTTTTGTAGACAAGATTATCTGACTAACAGGATACTGATCACTGTCCAGAAGTATTATTTGCTTTTAAATCCTGGCAAATGCCACAAAAAGGTTCTGTCTATAAGACTTCAAAAATCAAACTCAACAAATACGTTGAAAAAAAGCCCAAACATATTGAAAATCTGAACAAAGCATATGCATACAGTGGAGTATTATTCAGCTGTACATAAAAAAGAAACTCTGTCACATACTATAACATGTACCAACTTTGAGGACATTATTCTAACTAAAATACACTGGTCATAAAAAGACAAATGGTGTATAATTACAGTTAGGTGAGTCATCTAAAGTAATCAAATCCTCAGGAACAGAAACTAGAAAGGTGGTTAAAGGGGTTGTGGGATAAGGAAAAATGGCAGTTGTCTGATGGGCACAGTTTCAGATTTGCAAGATTAAAATGTCCTGGAGATGTTCACTACATTAATGAAACATACACTGAAAAGGTTTTACATGATAAAATTATATTACATGGTTTTAAAATTAAGACTACAAACTCAGAATGGAAGAGATGTATGACTTACAATCTGGGGCTGGAGGGCAGCTCTCTGGTAGTGTGCTTGCCCAGCATGTATACAGACGTGAGTCTGAATACCAGCACTATGCATGCACATGCACACACACCAGAGCTAAGGAAATGTATTTAAGTCATTCTGCTGTAGGATGAGACTGCTCAAAATGGTATAAAACAAAGTTGATTAATCTCATTAAGATATGTAGAACATCAAATGAAGGAGTCTAGTTTAAATAGCTCAGATGCTTCTTGTAAAGTTGGGTTTCTTGTTTTGTCAGCAAGCTTTACGAGTAAAATAATTACCTATGACATTTATAAACATAAACATTATGTACATTTCTTGGAGGGTTTCTTTCATGTTCTATGCTTTTCCTGCTTTTATTATAAGAATTTTCCTTCTTAGTCATTTAAAAAATGAACAGAATTCATTTTAAACTTCAAATTAAAATTTGTATATAGTGTCCCACTAACAAAAAAATATATTCCTTTCTCCAGGAAAAATTAGTTATTTTTAGGTTCAGCAGACTTTTAGGAGTTCTTTATAGTAAACCACTAGTTAAAAGTATTTGGCACGTTCATTTATAGTTTAACTGATTTTGTTTTACATTTAAAATATGCTTGAATCTTACCTTTACTGGTCAAGAAATTTTCCTGTTTTACATATTTTCTAAAGGAATGATGGCAACAACCTGGGATAATCACTAAATACCCAATGCAGAGGTTTAGTACAAGTTTTACAGGACAAAATATCTGTATGTTCTGATGCTGAAAATACAAGGGGTGATTTGAAAGAAATAGTGAATGTTTAAATAAAAAAAACAACAAAAAACCCAACTTATTACAGTAAAAGGTACACTGCCAAGATTAAGATAAGTTTGTTCAAAGTGAGACGGAGTATTGTGGAGATTAAAAGTAATGGGTTTTAGTCTAACAACTTTTTAAATTTAAATACTCTGTGTTTCTTAGTTCCCCTTTGATCAAGCTTTTATAGCAATTTGTGTCATACAAAAACATTACAGTGTGTCCTGGTCCACCTTATTCACGGGATCTGGCACCACCTGACTTTAAACTCAGATGATCATAAAAGGTAAACATTGTGAACCGATTTGGGACACTAAGGAAGTCAGGACAGCACAAGTGAAGACGCTCACGAAAGGTGATTGCCGGAGCCGCTCCGGCAAGCGGCAAAAACAGTGGGATAAGTGTGCAGGGTCAAGGGAGGGTATTCTGATGGGCAGTAATGGCAAGGTGTCTTTTAGTATAATAAATTTTTAAAAATTTAAACATTCACTTTATTTTTGATCCCACCTTGTATGTCTTTAAAATAGCTATCATTAGCAGTCTCATAGTAAAAAAAATTATGACACATTTACCACAAATAAAATATTCATTTGATATTTTATCCCCCAATTTGCAGTAAAGAAGTCATGACTACAAATTCATCAAGATAAAAACAGAAAATTCAGTGTATGTAACTGCAAATTTTCTTACAAAGTACAGTAAAAATTCTTTAAAGGTTTTATGCTTTACAATATGCAATATGAAGCAAAAATATGGATTTCTAACTGTTAGCAAAACAAAAATAATTTCTGAAAACTACTGCTTAGTCAATTACTTTAAAAATTAACCATGATAACAAAATAATGCAGAACTCTATGAATACACACACCTGTGAGAATAGAAAAATCTAATGCTTCATTAATATGTGATGTAGAACTCATGAAAAAAATGAAACTACTGTTATACATACATTAACATTTTTGTAGAAACATTAATTTTCTATTGAACTATAGTCTAGTAAAAAATCATCTATCCTTTTTAAATAAAGGTTAAGTTGTATTTAAACATGTCAATAGATACATAGAGAAAAAGGTAATTTAGTTTATGAGAGCACAGCTACAAAGAAAATGAAGACTATGCAAGAAAAACAAATGCTGACTTTCAAATGCTTTTTAGTCCCAAGCTTCTGAAAACACTTTTGGGATCAGATGTCTTAGGGTTCTAAACAAATATCTCATCTTAAATATGTAATATTTTGATATTGATTAGGATGTCAGAAAAATGAAATATTCTACATTGTCAGCTTTTATCTGCTTCAATTTTCAAGGTAAAAATTAAAGACTATACATTTACTTGGACTGAATTCAGTTCACCTTTTCTAAAATACATCATCTCATCCCCTTGGCTGACAACTGAGTATTATTTAATGCAATCAGATTCCTAGGACATTGTGATAATATTTCCCCACAATCCATACATTCAAAGCTGCTTACCTACAACCTAAAATTTACCATGCAGCTGCATTACGTTGGTGTTTATGCACAAAGTAGTAATGCCTTCAAAAACTGAGATCTCAGAATTTCAAGTTGAAAATCACCTTTGGTTGAGTTTTGGTCATCAAATTCTCTGTCCAGTTTCCAGTGGACCTGCTTCACTAGTCAATGTCTCCTTTCCCTGCCCGCTCCTCCCTCCTTCCCTGTGTCCCTTTCTCTAGCCCGTGCTCTTTTCCAAACTAGACCAGCTGTGGCACTAGCAAGCCTTTGGCTTCATCATTTAGTGAGTATACATTTTTTTGGTTAGCGAACCAAAATCAGATCGTTCAAATTTTCTGTAATTGCTCCTATAGCTAGCTATTTGCATGGCTGGTTTTACTCAGAATAGGTTCAAGGATTCTTAAAGACAGATGAGCACTATACAATCTGAATGTGACTACATCCAGCCATGCTACTAAGTAAACATGTTTTAAATATTCTGCATTATTTGGTTATCATGTCCCATATTCAAGAAGTTAAATACATACAAACAATTTTTGGGCACTTGTATCACTGGTAATTTAGGTAATAATACTTATGTGTGGCATTTTTGCCCCAAAACCACCAATAAAACTTGTTACACAGGACTGATTAGGGCTTTAACGTTTCTGATATAGCTGTGCTCAGAAAAAAGCAGCTGGGACTGATACCTGACGGCTGTTTAACAAATATGCATTTTTCATTTTTTACACATATGTGGACATTTCCTTAGCAAGAGTCTGTCCCTTTCTAACATTTTATATTAAAAGGAGCACAAATAAATTGAATTACTTAATATTAAACACAATAGACCTAAAAAATCTTACTACCCTAGGATTTTGAAAATTTTCTTGAATTCTGATATGAGATCCAAGGCAAATTTCTTTTTCTTTTTTTTTTTTTTTTTGGCGGTACTGGAGATCGAACTCAGGACCCTGCGCTTGCTAGGCAGGTGCTTATTCCACTGAGCTATATCCCCAGATCCAAGGCAAAATTTCATAGGCAGTTTCTTTTCTTTTTAAAATGATGAAAAAAGTAAAATATAGGAAATAACTTTAAAAACCAGAAAAAGATGTAGAAATTAAAATATTTAAGATTTTAATGAACAAAGGCAAATTTGATGAGGTAAATATGTATTTGAAATTTAGGGAGGGAGGGAAGGAGGGAGGGAGAGAGAGAGGAGAGAAAAGAAAGAAAGAAAGAAAGAGAGAGAGAGGGAGGGAGGGAGGGAGGGAGGAAGGAAGGAAGGAAGAAAAGTCTGACTTAGCACAAAGGGCACGGGCCAGAATAGTAAGCACGTGTGCAAGGCAGACACAGCACCTACCAGGTAAGTGAGTATGAGGTCTGAGGAGAACCATGTTAGTCTTACACATCTTTCACAGCTTAGAGCAAGCAAAACTGAATTCGCCTCTAAGCTTCATGGAAGTTAGTGGCCATGGCAAGGAAGATCACAAATTAGCCTTCTGCAACTATTTGTCCGATTGGAAGAGTACTACTTCTAAGTGGATCAAGTACTTATAAAACACTCAATGTGTCATTCATGCCATACCTGAAAACAATAATTTTAGTCCTTAAAAACTGAAATTCCTTTAACAGAAAAGGTAACTGTTTTATTCCACATGAGAAGCAATGATAAGCTATTTCAATCTATAAAGCAGGGGTTGCTAAAAGTATGAGTTAGTTGTGTAAACAACATCTCACTGCCATACAGGTGTATGAGCCTTTCCATGTACTGTTTATAGTTGGTTTCATGCTATAAGGGTAGAACAGTATGCAACTGAAGTCTCTTCACAAAGTAGTTGGCTGACTTTTGCTCACAATTGTTCACTGCATTTGCTTTAGTGTAAGTATTAAACATGATGGACTGTTTGCCCGTTTTTTCTTGATGGGAGAGAGGAAGGAAGCTGGATCAGAGTAAGAGAATTTAGGCAACAGAAAAACCAATTTCAATTAAGAGGACGAAGTGGTAACTCGGCCAGCAGGATTTTTTGCTGTATGATCACGTGGGGCCATATTTTCTAAGAAACTGCTTCTGGGAAACAATGCATGCCAACAATTCTATTAGTATTTTTAAAATATTTTAATCAAGTAACATCTTTTCTACTTTTAATTCGTTCTAATGGTCATGATGTAGACTTAGGCAATACTTTTTTTCCAAAATGATGAAGCCAAATGTAAGCTTTTACCTTTACTTCCCCTGCCAACTATATAACCTTCCATATACAAATATCGAAGTGCCCCTACACACATGCGTATATGTGTATGATGAATGTAGATAGTATAGGGTGAATTAAAATTCATAAAGGGATAAATAACTTGCTGGACTTCTCTCTTAAATGTATGCAAAGGGCTTCATTTTTGTGAAGGATTTAAATATGTTATTTATTTAATGTCAGTATAGAATGAAACAGCCTTTCCAGTACTATGTATTAATTCCTAAATTTTCTACCCATAATTTTCAAAATTAAAAAAACAAAATTATCACATATGGATTAATAAATAACAAAAACAGAATGGCAGAAAGCATCATGATTCTTTTCAAGTCAAGGAAATCTGCTATTTTAATTTTTAAATAAACAGTATATTTTAAAGTTAGAAATGAAAAGGGATACAATTTTGTAAAGTATTTGTTTTTCACAGTAACAAACACTTAGAAATCCAAAAATCCCAATGGCCAGAATCATAATATGCAAATCATAAAGCAGCCTTATTTCAAATGCTTTTCTCAGTCAAGTCATACTCTGATTTCCTATGATTAAGCATGGACAATGTTTTATTTTTATAAACTTAAAAATGTTTTAATCTAAGGGTTAGAGATGATCCAAAATGGAGAGTTTAAAAGCAGAATAAAAGAACGGAAAGTTTTTCAAAATAATAATCATTTAAATCAGAAATATGACTTGATAAAGGAAATTCTCAATTTTCCATAAATGCCAAACAAAATAAAATTGTCCCACGTATACTAACCCCTCCCAAACAACCACAAAGCAAGCTGAGCTGTAAAAGTCTATTTCTAAAGCTAGTATCTTGCCTGCAAGACTGGGAGGGCTATAAGAACTGATGGCTGAAAGAGCTTTGGAAAAGCCCACACATTCCATGGAGAATACCACTACCTGGTGGGGGCTAGGTATAGCAAAGTGCCTTCCTGCCAAAGAAAGAAGAGAGAATCTGTATTTGTTATAGTGTTATAGTTATAGTGCATTTTAAAACAAATGAAAAGTTCAATAGTAAAATATTTAATAAAACTGCGTTAGATAGCTCTAATCACCGGTACAGGAATATCTTAAATATTAAAAACTGTACCAGAAACTTTAGTATTTCATTTTCTCTATAAAATTAATCATGCTTTAAGAAAATGGTCTTTAGTTACATTTGATAAAGTTACCATTTATATGAATAAACAGAATAAATTAAGCTTCTGCTTAAAAGTAAGAAACAAAAATTTAAAACTTACCAGGTAAAGGTTTTGAATGTGCCTGTTCTTTGCTGGGAATATGTGCACCTCCACCAAATACAGCAGACCACATTTTTTCATTTAAAGGGTGGGCCACAATCCGAAACAGTTCATTACTAGAATGTGTTGCCAGGCCATGGATGAAGAGACTAAGGTACACGGCTGTGAGAATCTCACAAAGCAAGACTGTAAGTCCTGACTGGGCTTCCTCACCAGAAGAATTCAAAAGTCTAATCAGACAAGTTATTCCTAAAAATAAATCACAAACATAGCTGCCCATTAATAATAATTTTATTAAATTAAAAATCAACTTAGTTTGCTTTCCAGTACCTGAGATAATCCACTTACAAAGAGAAAAGGTTCATTTGGGCTAACAGTTGTGGAGGCTTCAGTCCACAGTCAGTGGGCTATACTGCTTGTGAAACAGTATGTCCATGGCAGAGAAGGCTGCTCACCTCATGGCCAGAAAGTGAAAAGAGCTCGAAGAGATCCTGGATCCCACAATCCCCTTGGGAGCATACCCCAGTGACCTAAAGAGCTCCCATAGGTCCTACCTGTAAAGTTTTTACCACATCCCAGTAGCACCAAGCGGGGAACTAAAGGCATACGTGGGACATTCAAGGTATAAACTATAGCACTGGTTAGTAGATGAAATGAGCCTAAAAGGTCATAATAAGACATTTATCCCACTCTTTTTTTATAAGCACATATCGGCTATACAGAGTGATATGTTTCTTTCTTTTTTTTTTTTTTCCGGGACCGGGGATCAAACTCAGGGCCCTAGTGCTCAGCGGCAAGCACTTAGCCCACTGAGCTGTACCTCCAGCCCGAGTGATATGTTTCACTGTTACATGTTTTTGCATGTGCATGACATCTTTGACCATTTCTACTCCCTGTTATGTCCCTTGTCCATCCCCTTCCCTTATTTTCTTCTTTTCTAATAGTCTCCCTTCACATATATTTCTTGATTGAATCCTAACTGGGATAAAAGAGAAATATGAGCATTAGATGAATAAAAGATACTGTTAATTACTGATTTATTTGAGTATAATAAATGTAGTCATAAACTTAACAAATTTAAGAATACAATTATAAATTTCATTTACTGTAGTATATGTCTACATACATAAACACTGTTAAAATTTTGCCATATTTACTTTAATAGTGGTTAAATCTGCAGAATGTATGACGGATATAAAGGAAATAACTGCACTGTCCTTTCTAACTCTGTGCTTGAAATTTCTGTTTTGTTTTCTGTCTTTTGGGATCCTGTTTTGTTTTTTGACATAGAGTCTCACTATATAGTTCCGACTGGCTTTGAACTCATTATTTAGCCTAGGCTGGCCTCAGACTCACAGTGATCCTCCTGTTTCAGCCTCCTGAGGGCTGGGATTACATGTGTGCACCACTACACCTGGTCCTGCGTTTGAAATCTTTAATGAAATAGTGTAATGGTACAAATGCTACATCTTGATTTTGCATTGTGATGAAATATAAAATTCACTGTTTCAACAATTTTTAAGAGTTTATTAGTGTCACGTCCTTCACATTGTTGTGTATCTTACTGTTTATAATCAAGTTTATTAGATATAATTTATATATAATACAATGCATACATTTTAAAAATTTATGTAGTCTAACTTTTGAAGTTTTGAAAAAAGCATCAAGATTTAATGTTTTCTTCCAAGTTTCATAACTAGTAATGGTTTCTTACATTTACAAATGTTACCAGTTTAGATAAACAATGAATATGCAATCTGACTCAAATTTCAATGGCATAATTTTTTATTATCACAAGAGCAAAATTATTTGAAACATAATGTAACAAAATATTTAAATAATTTTAGTATAATGATCAAGGAAATAGTTAAAGTAATTATAGAACTGGTAATGAGTGAATATTGAACTGCTATCAATTCTAGCAGTATTAATGATCATCATATGGCAAAACCAAAGCACATGTGACTTTACTCATACAAGGCTTTCAAAAGACTAAGAAAAAACTCACACATACATAAATTATTTATACCTGGCCATTGAGCTGGTGATGTATTGGGAGTTACTGCTTCATCTAAACTCCCTGTTCTCAAAGAATGCCGATGGGGAAGCAGTACTGTTTCATACACCATTCCAGTAAACTGATTTGTTTGAAATGCACTAATAACAGAAAATAATATGTAAATCAATAATAAATTTCACACATAGTATTTCCAAGTTTTAGTCTATTTTTCAGGGCATTTTTAAGACAAATTTTTATTAATTATACTGTGTTATATTTAGGGACTGTACTCTATAGTTTAATGCTGTATTAAAGTAATGGGCTGAGGATGTAGCTCAACAGCAGAATGACTGCCCAGTGTGCGTGAAGTCCTGGATTGGATGATAGTACCAGACACACACACACACACGCACGCACGCACGCACGCACGCACGCACACACACACACACACACACCCTAAAGCGAAGTGTAAATACGCACATCTGAAGTGTAAATATACATATTTTCTAAATATGGGGTTTATTTATTTAATGAAAGACACCGTACAGGTACAAATGGAAAAACCAAATCACTAAATACCACAAGTAGCAAGTTCATTTGATTGACAACTCGATTCATTTATTTACTTATTTCTGTCTTTTTCTTTTTCAGACAGGGTCTCGCTATGCAGTTCAGGCTGGCCTTGAGCTCACTTTGTAGCCCTGGCTGGCCTCAAACTTGCAACAATCCTCCTGCCTCATGCTGAGATTACAGGCGTGTGCCACCACACCCAGCGACAACTAAATTTAGATTCAATTACATTTAATTGCTAGCATAACCCTATATGAGGCACTGAACCAGGTACTCAGCATGTAAACAGTTTCTGTCCCTATGAAATTTATACTGTGGTTGGTGCATGAGACAAAAAAATTTCATCATACTTTTCTTAAAGATGCAACTATGAATATGGCACTATGAAGGCAAAAGAGAAGAGGATGTCACAAATTTGGGAATTCAGCATAAGATACTCCAACTACATGAAACTTTGTCTTAAGACTACTTAAACAGATAAATGAACAAGATAACTAACAGCTTTACATAAACCATGACGGTTCTGAGTTTGTAAACACACCAGAAAATGGCATATCAGATATTCCCATATCATACAGTAAATTAATATAGTATTTAAACAAAGGAAGCTATTGGGTGAAATCTATTCTGACTGGCAAATCTCATTGGTCACCGTATTTTCATGTATTTGCATATAGTTCTCTGGCTTTACTTTCCAGTTTCACAATGGCAGAGTGACAACAAAAATCTACCCTCTACTCCTTACTGGTATATTAAACCCATGGGGATGACAGAAAATAAAAATCTGCTCATAACATAGAGCCATTATTCAATTAGGAAGAAAGTGAAATTTTAGAAGGGTTAGAGTAAAAAAGGAAACTGAAGCACCTCTAGAAACACATAACGGAGAGCGAGCGGAGCTGCTCAGGGAGAGTTCATACACACAAGGTAAAGACAATTCAAAACGACCGCCAAGGCAGACCAGCGCTACGTAAGCGATTACAAACTCACCTGCACAAAATGACTTAGCAGAACATTAAGAAAAGTATGTATACTCCAAGTATTAAAAATAAAGCAAAATTATTAACAAGAGATTGAGAAAAAGACCATTTATATGATAAAGTCAGGAGTTCTTGGTTTTTCCTCCACCAAAGAATACAGCAAATAAGTATTTTTTTGAGAGAAAGAAACCAGTTGAGAAACTTCTAACCACTGGACAACTGCGAAAACACCCATATTAAATGGGTAGAAAAGGCCAAGGCACACTTGAGCATGGACTCAAGCTGGGACTGCACCATTAAACTGGAGAGGAAATCTAACATTCACTATCTTTCTGTGAATTATAGAGTCTAGACCTCATATATAAAGACCTAACCATAAGATTCCCATAGCTTAACTCAATTCATCAACTATAGGAGATAAAAAGGATCAGACACATAAGATCTATCCAGATTCCAGAAAAAAAAGCAGGGTTTTTATAGATAAAAGAGCATACCCAGAAATTTATTTGCCATTGGAACAGTGCAGAAAAGGGACTTGAACACACACACACACACACACACACACACACGGATCTGCTCCCAAAATCCCTCTCTCGAAGGGTTTATAAAACATCCCTTCATCAGCTATCTTGTATCCTGGCATTTAACTAACTTACACTGAGGAGTTAAACGAACAGTTATTAATGCACTAGCGGTCTAGTTAACTGTAGTACGTTTCATAGGCATGTGGCTTGCTCATAGAACATATATGTAAATAGATAAGGGGCCAAATAAAATGAACTGCAAGTCTACAGAAGACACTAATACAGACAGCTGACCTCAACAAAATGATGCAAAATGTGAATAACTAAAATAGAAAAAAGTCATAGTCCACTGGAAGGCTCCAAAAGAAAACTCAGGAAATTAAAACTTCCACGGAAAATATGGGCAGAAGAGGTGACCGGTGTAAGGACATACCGTCAGAACTAGAGGACAGGGGTGTTGTCAGTGAGCAACGCAAGAAGGTGAAAAATGGACCCCACAGCTGTTAGATGACACAAAAAAGGTCAGGCTAAAATGCATCGGGATTAGTGAAAAATCAGAAGACAGCACAAATGGCGTAAAACCTGTTTACTGAACTAATCGCAGAAAGCTTTCTGAATAAAGGAAAGGAACTTAACATACAGACAAATGAGGCACGTAGAACCCCAAATACCCATATTCAGAAAAATACTCATATTCTCTACAACACATCATAATCAAAACTTTAAAGTCTAACACAAGAACAGAATTTTTAAAGCTGTTAGAGAAAAGCAATGTATCACTTAAACCGGTTAAGCCAGCAACATTACAGATTTCTCAACTCAAACCTCAAAGTTAAGGACAGCTGGGAGTGAAGTGTTTCAAGCCTTGTAAGAATACAATTTCCAACCCAGATGGCTAGATCCTGCAAAACTATCTTTAAAACTGATGGAGAAATAAGATATCACCATGACAAAGAGCACCTAAAGAAATTCATGATCACCATACTAGAACTCCAAAAATTTCTCAAGGATATCCTAGAAAGACACAATGAAGCAAACAGTGACAAAAGCGAACAATGACCATACCAGCCAGAGGGAGCAAGCAGTTGAGTAGAAGGGAAAGGAAGAACTGGCAACAGAAAAATAAGGCAATGGCAACCTTTATCAGCAATACCCCTCAGTGTGAGCAGCTCCATTCCCCAATCAAAATAGACTGGCATAATGGGTCAAGAAATAAAATCCAACTGTATGCTAAAAACAACAAACATATTTAACCCAAAAAGAAACTTAGACTAAACATTAAAAGATTAAAAAAAGTATTCCAGGCAATGAAAAACCAAACAAAAGCAGGAGTAGCTATCCTATTTTCTAAGTAGATTTCAAGTCAAAACTGATCCAAAGAGACAAAAAAGGTCAGTATGTATTGGTTAAGGGAATAATCCAACAGGAAGAGACAATTATTAACATATATATACCAAACAGCACACTGAATTAGAAAAAACTACCACCAGATATAAAATGTAAGAAAAAAATCAACATAATTAAAGTGGGGGATCTCAATAAATTACTATCACAAATAGATCAACAGGGGCCAGGGATATAGCTCAGTGGCACAGTACTACTGAGCAATCGCAAGGTCTTGAGTTCAATTCTTGGTACCTCCCCAAAAAAAGATCAACAGGAGAAAAAAAAAAATAAAGAAATATCATAGTTGAAAATCTTTAACAAATGGACTTAACAGATATCTATAGAGTGTTTCACAAAAAAATAGCAGAATACCCATTTTCAGTAGCACATGGATCTTTTTCCAAAGTAGACCATATACTAGCCAATAAGTACACTTAAGTAAATGAAAAGAACTGAAATTATACCATGTATATTACCAGATCATAGTGCAGCAAAAGCAGAACTTGACAAAAAAAAAACTCTCACTGAATGTATGCAAATACATGGAAATTAAACAATACCCTTTAAAATAATCAACAGAAAAAAAATCAGGAAAAAGTAAGATAGTTCCAGAAACTAAACCATATAGCCAATATAACATACGAGGACTTACACAATACAATGAAAGCAATCCAAAGAGGGAAATTTATACCTGTTTATACCTGTGAATGCTAGAAGCACAAAAACACAGCAAGCCCAAATACATATTACATATATCCTAATGATGCATCTCAAGGTTGTAGAAAAACAAGAACAATCCAAAGCCAAAGTTAGTACCAGTAAGAAAAATATAAAGATCAGAGTGGAACTCAGTGAAACTGAGACTAAAATATTCTCCGTCTCTCAAGCATAGACTCCCTCCTTCCATCAAGCACAGACTGGAAAATGATAAACTGTGGTTTTTTTTTTTTTTTTTTTTTTGGCAGTACTGGGGATCGAACTCAGGACCCTGCGCTTGCTAGGCAGGCGCTTATTCCACTGAGCTATATCCCCAGCCCCCTGATAAACTGTGTTATAACTGATAGTCCATGTTATAACTATGAATATTTTACCTGTGGTTAAAGGGAGCAAATTAATAGTCATCACAGTTTGTCATTTTCCCGTCTATGCTTGACAGAAGGAACAAGGGGAGGAGGGAGGGAGAATCAGTAAATCAAAAAGCTGACTCTTCTAAAGAATAAACGAGGTAGATAAGATAAGCCCCTAAATAATCTTACCCAAAAAAGTAAAGACCCCAATAAATGCAATTAGAAATGGGAAAGGCAAAATCACAACAGATTATTAGTAACTGCTAAAAATCAGATTATTAGTAATTCCTTCAAGAGCCTGTACTAAAATGGGACTTCAAAAGAAACAGATAGATGTTTAGATACATGCAAACCAAAGTATAAATAAAGAGCAAAATTAAAGAAGTGGGGAGGCAGATCTTTCTAAAACGGGAAACGGATCAAGAGATGGAGGGAGGGAGGGCAAAATGAGATAAAAAGTGATTTACAATGTGCTATATGTAAGTATCAACTCCCCACAAGGAAAATAAACATTATCTACTGCAAACGTACTAAACAAGAAAGAAAAAACTAAAACTGGAAAGCTTCATTGTTGAATTCCGCCAAAATTGTGAAGAAGTGATACTAATACTTCTTAAACTATTAACAAAAAAATTCAGAAGAGAAATCCTTACAGACACATTCATCAAGGATAACACTACCCTGACACTAAAACAAGATGAACACACACACAAAAAATCAACAAAATGAAAACTACAAGCCAGGAACTCTGGCACATGCCTCTAATCCCAACATTCTGGGAGGCTGAGGCAGAAAGACTGCAAGTTAAAGAACATCTTAAGCAATTTCATGAGATTGTGTTATAAACTACAAATATTTCACTTGTGGTTAAAGGTAGTAAATTAGTTATTTCCTAAAGATGTTTTGACTCTAGTAATAAAACCATCTACCATGAACAATTTACAAGCTTCATTGAAGAAAACGAAAAACCAAACAAAAAAATACAAAATGAGAAAACACAGAAGTAAGATTCAACCCACAATCCTCAACTCACCCAAGGCAAATCAAGACTACACTGAGGTCGAAGAAATCAAAAGCAACCCAGCTGAATTTTATGAAATGGAGGAAGTGGAAGTTAAAAAATCAAATCAAAACAAAAACAAGAAAAATAGGTCAATAAGTCTCTTAAAAATAGTTAACTTCTAGATTCCAAAACAAACTCAAATAGAAGTTAGGAGATTAAAAATTCTACTGGAAGTATTCACAGCAGAGTCAACCAATGTGAAGATAGAATATTAGATCTAGAAAACAGACATGTAGTTGACAATCATCAAAGGAATGACTTCTTAAAAACAGCAAGGAACCAAGAGAAATCA
The DNA here is from genome assembly GCA_004027595.1 of Dinomys branickii. Taxonomy (NCBI): domain Eukaryota; kingdom Metazoa; phylum Chordata; class Mammalia; order Rodentia; family Dinomyidae; genus Dinomys; species Dinomys branickii. The sequence goes on from PVLD010003684.1 coordinate 84,880, forward strand.
ATCCAACAACTGCTCAGTGATGTAAAGAAGACAAATGTAAAGTTAACTAAGATGAATTATAATCACAAGACAGCACAGACAGCATAAAAAAAACTTGATCAGGGACATAATAGCAGAGCATAGTCATGATTAGAAAAAAATACCCAAAGCATGTAACACTCAAAACAAAAAAAAGAAATTCAACACAAGAACATAACACTAAAATCCGTTAGAGAAGAGAAATCAGCTATGAAGGAAAGCCCATCAGAATCACAGCCGACCTCTAAACACAAATTCTTATGTCAAGGAGAGTTTGGAGCAGAATATTTCAAGCCCTAAACCCAGATTGATGTATGCCACAAATTATCTTTTAAAATTGATAGAGAAATAAGATATTTTCATTATGAAGAATACGTAAATTCACAGCCACCAAAGCAACAGGTCAAAAATTTCTGAAGGATATACATTCCAGAAAAAGAAAAATCTCAAGAATATCAATAGAACAAATCTACAAGGCAAGGCAAGCAATTACACAGAAGGGAAAGAAAGTGAGCCAACAACAGGAAAATAACATGCCAAGGGAAAAGTCAATACATATCAGTTATAACCATCAAGGTAAATGGTCTCAATTCACCATTCCAAAGAAATACATGGGCAGAATGGATCAAAAAACAACATACAGTAATATGCTGCATACAAGAAACACACTAACTAAAAAAGCAAGTCATAGGCTGAAGGATGGAAAACAATATTCCATGTGATAGGAGCTCAGAAAAATGCAGGGTTCACTATTCTATTTGGAGATAAAGTGAATTTCAAGGCAAAACTGGTCAGAAGAGACAAAAAAGGTCACTATGTACTTGTTAGGGGAACAATCCAAAAGGAAGAGATAATAATAACAAATACGTATGAATCAAATAGTGGTGCATACAAATACATAAAAAAACTAATGGATATGAAAAATCATATAACCACTAAAACAATTGTAAGTGAAGTACCTCAGTACACCACTGTCACAAATAGATCAAGTAAACAACAACAAAAATCAATAAGGAAATAGCAGAGCTGAACCAAATCTTTGAGCAAATAGACTTGGCAGATATCTACAGAGTGTACCACCAAACAATAACAGAATACATATTCATTTCAGCAGCACACAGGACATTCTCCAAAACAGGTTACATGCTTAAGTAAATAGAGCGTATTTAAGTAAATGCAAAGGAACTAAAATCATCCCATGCATATTATCAGACCATAGTACAATGTAATTGGACATCAATGGCAAAAACAGGCCAAAAACCTTGCACAAACATGTAGAAACTAAATAACACCCTGCTGAACAACCAATGGATCACTAATGAAATTAAAGAGGAAATTAGGCACTTTCTACAATTAAATGATAATACCAGTATGATATACTGGAACTTATGGAGTGCAATAAAAGCAGTCCTATGAGGGAAATTTAAAGCATAGCCAAGCTCAAATAAAAAAACCTAATGTTGAACCTCAAAGTCCTATAAAAAGGAGAGCAATTTAAACTCAAAGCATGTGTTAGGGAGGAAATTATAAGGATCAGAGCAGAAATTAATGCAACTGAGACTAAGAAAACAATACAAAGAATCAATGAATTGGTTCTTTGAAAGATGAAATAGAACTGACAAACTCTTAACCAACCTTACCCCAAATCCATACAATTAGGAATAAAAAGGGCAAAATCACAACACATCTTGCATAACTGTAGATCATTAATACCTACTTTGATAACCTGTATTCTAATAAGATTAAAAGCACAGAGGAAATGGATAGATTCCTAGTTACAATGAATTCCCAAACCTGAATCAAGATAGAAAATTCTCAACAACCCACTATAAGTGAATGAAACTGAAGAAGAAAAAAAAAAAATAGCAACAAAGAAAAGTCCAGTTCCTGACAGATTCACTGCTGAATTCCGCAAGAACTTTACAGAGCTAATGCAACTACTGCTCAAACACTTTAATAAAACTGAGAGAGAAACAATACTCCCTAAATTCATTCTGAAAGGCAACCATTATCCCGATACCAAAATCACAGAAGGTGGGCTGGTGATTTGGCTCAGTGGCATAAGTGCCTGCCTGGCAAGCACAAGGTTCTGGGTTCAATCCCTAGTACCGCAAAGAAAAAAAAAATCACAGAAGGATCCAACCAAAAAAGGGAGCTAGAGGACAGTCTCCCTAAAGAACATAGATGCAAAAATAATTAGTAAGATAACACCAAAAAAATGCAGCAAATCATCATGAAGATTGTACATTATGATCAAGTAGGATCCATCACAGGGGGTATGGTTCAACATATGCAAGTCAATAAACGTAATACCCCACATTAACAGAATGAAGGACAAAAAACACAATCATTTTAATATCCACAGAAAAAGCACTCGACAATGTCCAACACCCATGCATGATAAAAACTTCACAAAATATTGAAATAGAAGGTGTTTATCTCAATCTGATAAAAAGCCATCTGTGACAAATCAGCAGCCAACATTATACTAAATGGACAAAAACTAAAAGCTTTCATTTTAAAATCAGGAACAAGATAAGGATGTCCACTACTCTTATTCAATACAGCTCTGGAAACATTAGCCAGAACAATTAGACAAGAGGAAGAATTAAAAGGAGTAAGGATAAGAAAAGAAGTTAAATTACCATTATTTGCTGATGACATGATATTCTATATAGAAACCCCAAACACTATAGTACTCTCAGATGAAAGAAGCTATCAGAAAATGGAAAGAAAGCTATCCCTTGTTCTTGGATAGGCAGAACTACTATATTGAAAGTGGGCATACTTCTAAAACTGTTATACAGATTTAATGCAATCCCAATGAAAATACCAATAGCATACCTCATAGAACTAGAAAAAAAATTGCAAAATTCATATGGAACCAGAAAACACCTAGAATAGGAAAAGTAATGCTGGGTAACAAGGGCAAGGTAGGGGCCATCACAATACCCTATTTTAAATTATACTAAATGATAAAAACAGTATGATACCAGGGGAAAAAAACAGACCTGACAATCAGTTGAACAAAATAAGTGGAAGATGAAGAAACAACTCCATGAATATTCAGCCACCTTATCTTTGACAAAGGGACCAAACATCTTCACTAGAAGAAAACAGTTTCTTTAATAAATGGTGCTGGAAAAACTGGCTTTTCACATGCCAAACATTGAACCTAGATCCACATCACTCAAGAGGCACTAAACTAAAATTAAAACTGATCAAAGATCTAAATATTAAAATGCAAATACAATCTTCTGGAAGGTAGAATATATAAAACTTTTGAAGATATGGTTGTTTACAAAGACTATCTGAATAAAGCACTGGTCACAGGAAATATTACAAAAAATCAAAAACTGGGATCACATCAAATTAAAAAGCTTTTGCACAGCAAACCACCAACAAAGTGGAGAGACAGCCCGTATGCCCATCAGAAGATGAATGGACAAAGAAAAGGTGGTATTTATATATAATGGAGTACTACTTTGCCATAAAGAAAGATAAACTCAAGTCATTTATAGGAAAATGGATATACCTCAAGACTATAATCTTAAGTGAAATAAACTGGACATGCCATATCATGTGTTCTTCTTGTATGAGAAACCCAGAGGGTAAACAAGGCGCATAATGGAAAACGAGTATGGGAAAATAGGATGGGAAGGGGAACAAGAAGGAAAGAGGGAGGAAGAGGGAAAAGGCAAAGTGGGTGTAAAAGAAAAGTTAAAAAGAGGAAACAAAAGTTTTGTAAATGGGAAGAGGAAGAAGGGTTGAAAGGAGCGGAGGGCAATAAGAAAAAAATGAATTAAGATAGATTAGGTATGAGTACAAATTCCTGATGAATATAATCAATATAACAAATATATACTAATAAAATATAAAGATACAATAAATAAATTTCAATTTAAAAAGGGTTGGGGATTTAGCTAAGTGCAGAGGCCCTGGGTTCAACTCAGTACCACAGAAAGAAAAAAAAGAACTGCACAAAAACAGTAAAACTTCACTGATGAAGATAAATGCAAAAATTCCCATAAAAGTACTAGCAAACTAAATCCAACAGCACATCAAAAGGATTAAACACCATGATCAAGTGGGATTTATTTCAAAGACACAAGCATATGCAAAGTAAATGTGATAATTCACATCAACGGAATCGAAGACAAAAACATTTTCTCCAGGCATGGTGGCATTTCCTGTGCATACTGGTCCTGGGTTCCATTCCAGTACTAAAAAAGAAAAGCTCATTTCAACACAGATAGAAAAAGCATTTGATAAAATTCAACATACCTTGATGATTAAAAAACACCCACTTTCAACAAATCAGAATGAAAGAAATGGACACCTCAGCCCAGCCAGATGATCCAGCCAGATTTAACATCATACTGAATAAAGAAAAGCTTTCAAGACAAAACTACCACTTTTACTTTTCTTCAACACAGTACTGGAAGTCCTGGCAAAAGCAATTAAACAAGAAAAAGCAATAAAGGGCTTTCTAAATGGAAAGGAGAAATCAATGTCACCTATTTTCAAACAACGTGATGTAGACTCCACCAAACAAACTGTAAAGCTGATAAATACAGCAAAGTGGCAGGACACATCAACATGCAAAAATCAATAGCGTTTCTGTATGCCAGAAATAAGCTTTCTGAAAAGAAACTAAGAAAGCAATCCCATTTACAATAGCTACAAACAATAAGCAAATTCACAGAAATAAAACAGGGAGGTGATCTTTTTCCTTAATGGAAACTATAAAAGTTGATGAGAACACAAATAGAAAGCGATCCCATGGAATGTAAGAACTAATGTTGTTAGAATGTATATAACAGGAAATTCCAGGTCAGATGGTGGAAATCTGTGAGAAGAAATTATATTCCAAAATGAAAAAGAAAAGAAGAGCTCAGAGAGCTAAGAAAGAAGCAATAAGGAAGCTATAAAGTATGGAGAAACAGAAAGGCAACCCAGAGAAAAGCACAAAGCAAACCCTTGCTCCCTGGTGAAAGAGGTACGTATGGGGTACCTGACTTCATAAACGTAAGGTAAGCCCAGACAGAGTCAGAGGCCAAATTATTCTCAACAGGCCAGTAATGTAGTCATAGAAGAAACTCAGTTATTGCAAGCTGTGAATCCAGTGTGGGGATTTAGTCTAAAAGTTACTCCTCTAAATGGAATGCTAGCTCTGGAGGAAAAAGTCCACTACAGTGCTTATCATATCTTGAGGTGCCATAACCAGGAATCATACTGAGAGGGGCTTATTGTTTGAGAATATGCTAGTCTCAAAGTCAGCAGTTATGGAAAAACTATACTTCAGCGTTCCTGGGGACACTCACACTGACAGAAGACATCCAGACAAGACAGTTACAGAAAGATAAAGGGTTTGCCAAAGATCCTTTGAGGAGGTTAAGCAGCAAGATTCTTGGGATGTGAGCGGTGCAGTATTCAGCAACACAACCTGCATAGTGAGGAGGGACACATTTTGCGAGGTTTGCCGTGGGTACTGGATTTCAAAGGACCAAGGTTGAACATAGCACAGAACAAACTCAGCAGTCCATTGTTGGGAGTGGCTGAAGCTGGAAAATAATTATACGCGCAGGATGAAGCCAGCCTGAGAACACGGGAGGTCCTCAAAGCAGGTCAACAAGCTGTGGTAGCTTGTTAACTGCTGGGTAGAGAGGATGAACTTAATAACCTCTCTAGGGTATAAACAAACACCCTACTGTTCTTGGGCAGCTCCTCTCCTACGCTCAAGAGACAGGGTCTCCACCTGACCCAGCTTTTTGTCTCGTCTATTTTTTCATTCTCACTGCTGTTCCTTCCCGGGGCGTATGAAAGAGCCCAACAGATCCCTATAGCCCACTTGCTCCCCCCACTCCCCAAAGTGTTCAGGGATAATCCTCTCGGATGACTGCTATGTTCCTTGGCGAATAGACGAGGGCCCATGGACCAAATAAGACACCTGGGTGGCCATATGCTGGAAAGCCAGTTGAGGCTCATAGTGCTCCAAAAGCACTCAAGCAAACAAACAATAAAAAGCCTCTGGAATGAGGAGAGCAGCGGCATTTGCATAGCACCAGTCTGCAGGGTGGGAACTGAGAAGAAACACATCAAGCTCCCATGTGACTTGCTCTCCCTCTCCTCCGTACCTGGTGGGTTCCAAATTAGAGGCTCAGAAAAGAAACATGACTAATCCAAACACTAAACCGGGAGGGAATATTTTGGACTCGTCTTTTGTTTGTTTTCTGATTGTTTGTTACTGTTTTTCTCACTTTTATTATTTATTTTTCTATTTCTTTAATGAGATTTTTCTCTCTTACTCTTTTCCCCTTTTCTGTTTTAGGAAATGTTGCTTCTTCCATTTTCCCCTTTCCTGGCTCCTTCCATTTCTTACATTACTAATTTTAATCTTTATTTAGTTTGTATTATCTTGCTGCTTTATTTTCTGTACATTTTTAAGGGGTCTTTACTGTTTTTCAGTGTCTGCTTTGTGTCATCACTGTTACTGTGATTTGTTTTTTCCTCTCAGAGAAGTAATGGAGTTTGAGTCTTCAAAAGAAGGCCGCTCATTAAAAAGACCCTCAAATGAAAGTGAAAGAGATATCTATCCTACGAGATGTGCAAATTTTAACTGAGCATGTTTCCTCCAAAGGTTTATAACTTCAGTAACTGAATACAAATATATTAAAATGGAAGAAATGCTAGACAAATGCTTGCGTTACCGGCACCTGAGTTAGATAGAAATATTATAGACAGGCAGACAGGGCTGGGCCCTCAAAGGATCCAACATAAAAGATAAGATACCTGTGGGCCAGACCTTAAGACAAAAGGGGCTGAACAAATGCACTCACACACCTCCCTAGCTGTAAACATGGACTGATATTGTAAATTGGTAGCCCCCACCTTGAACAGTCCCTGACCCGACCCCTTACAGGAAAAGCCCTGCTCTGCTTTCATGCCAGCTTGTTACGTAACTTGCTTCCCCATTTGATCCCAGTTTACTCAGTCTTACCTGAATAATTATCCTTGCAGTCTTATTGGCTGGCCATAGTTTTGTCCTTTTCCCCTACCGTGGACCCATCTTACGTCATGGCTTTTCCTTATAAAAGTCCCTAAAAAGACAGAGTCGGGTGGTAACCCACTCGGGCCCCCCTTCTGTCCTTCTCTTGGATAGAAGTTTCCTTTCTCTCAATAAATATATTCTGCTCTTAACCTCCGTTGTTCCTAAAATTCACTCTTCGATTTTAGAGAACACGAACTCATCTCAGATATTGTTCAGGTTGGGAGTTTTATTTTCCTGTATCACTTGCGCATGGCTTGGAAGCATGTGCCTGGAATCCACAAGCTCTGGAAGGTTAAAACAGGAGGAGTGCAAGCTTGATCCCAGTCCCAAAAGAAAATAACTGCTAACGCAGGTTACTACATCCACTAAACCCTATTCTTCAGAATTGAAGGTCATATAAAGACTTTTAAAGTAAGCAGGAAATAAAGGAATTCATGAATCAGCATTGCAGAAGATTAGAGAAAGCCTATACAAAGAAGAGGAAGAATACATGAGTAAACAAGAAATAGGTAAGAACCAAACTTCAGAAAAACAATAAAATGATTATAATTAGTACACAACTCAAAGTATTAGAAAAAAAAGAACTAAAATTTTTTTTAAAAATTTAAAAATTTATTTATATTTCACCCATAAAGAAAAACAAACCCTACCGTAAGTAATTATAAAATGGATAAACAATCTGAAAAGATATTTTTCAAAAGAATACAAATGACCAACAGGTATATAAAAAAGGCTCAATTATTACTAATCATCAGGAAGGTGTAAATCAAAACCACTGCAAACTAAAAGGTAATAAGAAGCAGGGAGATAAATCTTTCTCAAATGGGAAGAAGATAAAGAGATGGAAGGTGGTGTGGGGGAAGGAAGGAAAAAAGGGATTAAAATGTATTACATACCTGTACCAACTCCACAGCAGGAATGTGAACATTAATACTAGAAATTCTCATTTATTCTTGGTAGGAACATGTGTACATTAGCAAAGCCATTACAGAAAACAGCATGGCGGTTCCTCAAAACATTGGACTCAGTAACTCCTGATTACAGCCCAAGGCAAGGGATCATTATATCAAAGGGGTGTCTGCTCTCTCACAGTTACTGCAGCACTATTCCCAACAGCAAAGATAACAAGGCAAACAGGGTGTCCGTCAACACATGACTGCGCAGGAAATGCGCTATGTATGCTCGGCGTAATACTGTTCTACCATAGAGGAATAAAACCCTGGCATTTGTGGCAACATGGATGAGCCCGGAGTACATACTGTAACGTAAAATAAGCCAGACACAGAAAGGTAAGTACTGTCTTATATGGGGAAGAAAAGAAAGTACACCCCATACAAGCAGAAAGTGGAATAGCGGTTAGCTGAAGCTGGGATGACGGAGGCGTGGAAGAAAAGAGTATTTCACTGGTACAAACCTTCAGTTGACTAGAAGGAATAAATTCCAGAATGAGTTACTGCATAGTGCAAAATAGTTAAAAGACAGGATTTTACATCTTCTCACCAAAAAGAAATGATAAATGAGAATAAAAAATAATAAAAAAAATAGAAAGGATACAGACCTTCACTAAATACGATGGTAGGAATTCACCAATGGTTGTTACATTGCATATTATTGTCTTCAGATTAGCTGTTCAGATTACCAGATATAAGCATGCAAAACTGGTAAAAAAAATTTAAGCATGAACTGTTCCTTTAAATAAACCAATAGATATAAGCAGTACAATTTTCCCAGTTATCCTTGTATATACATATGTTTTTCTCCTTTCTTTTCTCTTGCATTCTTATATCCGGTAACCTGAGCAACTTCATTGGTGGAAACTATAAAAGTTGTATGTAGGAAAAAGAAGACAGACAGGCTATCTGAATGAGCAAATTCAAAGTATTCCAAAAATTATAGAAAAATGCCAAATATTGCCAAGCAGTATTCTAGAGCCTAGATATATTATATGAAACTCCTGAATATGAAGAGTCTTAAACTCTTTCTGGGAAATTTTTCTGAATTCCAAATCAATCACTCCTTTTTCTGTGCTCCTGGGGCTTTTCACTATCCACCAAATTAATAATACTTATCACTGAAGTACTACTCCATGTTAAATATCATTTATCAGTTCATGTATTTCTCCCTGAATAGACTGACTATGGAATAAGACCTTATCTTATTCATTTAAAAATTCTCAGCATCTATTATAATGTCTACCATAAGGCAGTGATCATTAATAGGCTGCAAAAAAAAAAGTTTACAAAATTAAAAGGAGTTTACTTGAAATTCATTTGCCATAAAGATACAGGTTAAAATTTACAAAGTTAAAGTGTATTTTTTGCAATCCTTAGACTGTTAAATATACTTTGAAAATAATAAAGTATAACTCCTCATTGATTACTATGAGTACTCTTAAATTTTACACATAGATATTTACCTGTAGTTATGACTGCCACAAAGGCACTGATAAATACAAGCAGAAAGTGACGCTGCTAAAGTATGCATTACATATACCTAGAAAAAAACAAAAACAAGATTAAGTATAATTTTTTTACATGTAACTTCTTTCAAGATCTACAATGATCATTATTTTTTAAGCGAAAAAAATGTTTGCTTTATTTTCTTTTTTAAAAAATACTCACTCCTAACTAGAAAAGTCTTACTATAAAAAATTTAAACCACCACACACACATACACACAGTGACTCCTTTGATAGAGATTGTAAAATACCTAAATACCATATAATTTCCTTTCCAAGAACAAAAGGGAACAAATGTCAGCTATCCAATAGACCATGAGCCATGTACTAAAAGCACGTCCTCAATAATTTTTTCCCATGACCACAACAATGAAGACTGATATAGGACAGCTCACACATAGACTGGTCACTGAGGACAATATTTCCATACTTTCTAATTACCGGGTAAACAATCCAAAAAGAGTGAAACTTTACAGAAAGGAGAAAGGGCACGGCACAAACGACAACGGAGCCTAGTCGTCGTTTTGTGAAAGAGAAGATTCTAAGTCTGCCAGAGAAATGCAAGCTAAATAAGGAAGTGTATTGGAGTATTTTAAGATTCTATATGATTTTTATTAAATGCCACATATGACAGATTACAAAAATGATCACACTAATCGCAGCATTTTGTAGCTTCTTCAACAGAGCTGAAAGTATTTCCTAGCTCACTGAATCTGGCTGGCCTTGTGAGGACCCAAGTGATGTGTGAGCTCTGACGCTATACTTTAAAAGGCCTTGTAAATCACACTCTTGTTGCTCTTTAAATCCCTGCAGCCATCGTAAGGAAAAACAAAACAAAACACAACAAAACACAATAAAACTAGTAGTAACTGGGCCTTAAAGTACACAGACATCTGGATAAATATTATTCTGGGTATGTCTCCGAGGGTGTTTTCGCAGGACAAACACTGAGTGAGTAGTGTGATTCAGATTCCCTCTACTGTGCTAGGCATCATCCCATCAACTACACCTTAACAGGGCTAGGAATAGAGCTCAGCGGCACCGCGCCTGCCTAACAAGCGTGAGGCCCCGAGTCTGATTCCTGGTACCAAAAAAGAGACCTAAAGAGAACAAGGCTAAGAGGGAACTCGTCACACCCACTGCACTGAACTAAAACAATGGTACTTTTTGTTTTCATACTCAAACTTCAGCTCATCTTGGGTCATACACCTATTTACTTTTCAACTGAATTTATAGACTTGCCTGATTATCAGGCTTTCGATCTTGGACTGAACTACATCCTTAGCTCTTCTGGCTCTCAGATTACTCACTGCAGATCTTAGGACTTCTCAGCCTCCATAATCAAATGAACCAACTGCGTATAATGAACTTTCTAACTCTCACTCTCTCACTCTCAGTGTCTCTCTTTCCATACGTACGGTCAGCACAGGTTCTGTTCTCTGATCAACCCAGATAAATACATTTGCTAGGCTTGCCTGCTGGAGAGTGAGACACATATGATCCAAATTTCCTGATAACTCAGCCAAACACCACAAATGTATACAAGGCCAACCTACACCATCCAGAATCTAGTCAACTCACCAAGAATGAGTGAACAAGTACAGAGACCAGCTCCACGCAGACCTGATAAGCCAACCCACAAAATCATGGGAGTGATAGCCTTTCAAAGCCCCTAATGTTTCAGAGTAATTTTTAAACAGCAAAAACTTTAAGGTAGCAAAAGCTGGTATGGTTATGCTGTACTATGGAATACAGTTTGGCTAAAACAAGCATAGTCAGAAAGAAATAAAATTTCATATTATGTAATAAGCCCCATTAACATTTGTAGTACAGAACAGCACAGGAAAAGGGGGAAAATCAAATTATAAGAGTTAAGGTTATAGAGCCTGGGATACAACTCAGTGGCACAGTGCCTGCCTTGCAAGCATAAGGTCATGAGTTCAATTCCCAGTACCACCAAAAAAAAAAAAAAAAAAAAAAAAGGAGAAAAAGAATTACAGGAGTTAAAGTTATATAAAAGGGTAAAATTATGGAAGGAGTCTACCCTCAGGCAAGCAGAAAATCCAACTGGTGTGATGTCATAACCTGTGAGGTGGACAAGAACCATGCACTAGACTAGGAGGGAAAAAAATCCAAGGGACATTTAAGAATAAAATCAGTCCTACATCAAAAGATTTCACAAGAAATGAAAATGAAGCAAGAAATGTGCTATCAATAGTAAATAAAGTGGAATGATAATGGGTAAGAAGATGCAATTAACTGTAATAACAATGAATAGTTACGCATTAGAATCATCTAATGAACTTCTTAAAAATATACATATTCCTAGGACTTTCTCACAGACTGACTCATCAAGTTTGGAATTAACTTAGGAACCCGAGTTTGTACTAAGCACAGCAGATAATGCCTGGCCTAGAAGAAGGTCGGGTGTAAAACATTTCACAACACTACCCTATCCTTAACATACATATGTAACAAAAGAAAATTTTAGTACTTTTATACCAACATATTAAATTTCTAGTTTGAAAAATATTCCATCAGCTTTTTAGCTATACACACTGAAGGAATCACTCATGTATCTACACATATATCCATTGCTCTTATCTTAATGAAGACTAAATAATTAGTATTTCATTTTTTTAATTGAAGTATTCTATCAGCTATAAGTAATACAATAAGATAGGCTTGGTCTACAACCAGAATCTTTCTCTCTTTATCAGAATCAATATAAATTTGGCAATATAACACTTGCTACATCTACTGTGATGTTTACATTTACTTTTTAAAAAGGCTTAACATTTATATTTCAATTTTGTCACTACATAGAGAGGTATACTAAAATTTTGAAACCAAGCACTTACTTTATTGCTTTGGCTGTCAGGATGAGGCGGTGAATCAAAGTTTATTATGGCATGTAGAATATCATGTGTTAGATTACTGAGATGTAGTAATGGGTTGGCAACTACTGTTTTGGCACTGGCTGTACAAGCAAAGAGGAGAGGCACTGAGGTTTGCTCTGACAGTGGGGTAGGAAATAGTAGTTCTGATGTTTCCTTAAACAGAGGGGGGAAAAGGTTAATCAACTATTTACAGTTATAATCTATCATCTAAGTAATATAGGACGTGCTCTGAAGAACTTCAGAACAATACATACTAAAAACGTTAACAGAAACTTAAAAGAGAGTTAGAAGGGACCTGAGAAGTTCAACATTCAAACAATCACATTTAAAAATGATGAGACAATACCCCTTATAATAAAGACTATCTTTACCTACATGGGATTCATGTTAAGACTACAGAGTACAAATTAAGCAGTGAGTATCTTTACCTACGTGGGATTCATGTTAAGACTACAGAGTACGAATTAAGCAGATCATAAATAGCCTGATAAAGCATTGCCCTCCAACTTCAATATATACATAACTCTACAAATTCATAAAAGTGAACATTTCTCGAACCAACTATAATGAAAATCAAGTTTTAATATTCAAAACCAAAAAACGCAAGTTCAAAAATTGTTTCAGACATGTACTATTTTTGATAATTAGAATAGCATACCTGCTGTGATTCTTGTAAAAGCAAAATCAGTTCCATTCGTACAGATGCAAGACCCCCACCATGGGAGCCATGAAGTATGCAATAACTAAGAAACATTCTCAAGAGTGACTGATATTTCAAGAGCCATTGTCTTTTTTCCTGAAAGATTTCTCTCCGTTGCTTCACTTTTGTGTGGTGAGAGAAATCATCAATATTCTGATTTAATCCAAACTCATCCCCACTTTCGCCAAGTGTGGACTGTACTTCTTCAGTGTCTGGGCAAAAGTCACAAATCCTCTGAAGAGCTATCACCTCTTTTTCGAGCCAGTGGTATAGCTGGTAACGCAACTTGCCACCATCTATTTCATAACCAGTAGATAAAGTGCGAAGTTCTACTGTGAGAATCTTTAAACATGCTCTGAACTTTAACTGAACAGCAATTATATCTTCTCCTGGATTTAAAATGTCACTTTCATCTAGTGTGCTGAAAGAGTCTGTGTAATTGCTTACTTCATCTAGTTTTTTATCTATTTTTCTTGGTGAAGGTTTTAGTTCTTTCATTGAAATAGGAAGATCCTCATTTTCTTCATCATTATCACTGTCCCATTTTAACTCTAAAGAATCATCTCGTAATACTACACTTGGTTGGCTCCAGTCAAAGGAAAGAGTGGAAGTTGATTGCTTTTCTGAGGAACCCTCTGAAGAAGATTCAAAGCCATTCATAAAAGACTGTGACCAATCAACAGCAGAAGACTTATCTTCCCTTGCATCCAATTTTAGTGGAGAAGCATCTTTACTAGTGTCCAGAAAACTAGATGCTCTACAAAGAGGTTTGGTTTTCTTGATGACTTTGGGCATCTTCAACAACACTTCCAAAGCCAACATGGGGCAGCCAGCTTTTAGATGAGCACTAGCAGTAGTAAAAAATAATCTTCTTTCACTTAAATTAATTGTTCCTGCCAATCCACTTTTCCCTGTTAAACCCACATGTGTGGAAAATGTATCAGATGATCCAAAATGACGCCTCAGTAAAAGAGGATGTGTTCTTAGATAATTGTAAAAATTAAAGACTGCAGGATTACAAGTTGACGTCACGACTTGATCTGAAAATAAATTCATTTTATGAGGCAAGTAAAGTTCTTGAAAAGCTATATTGGGTGTATCTTTTTATTATAGTCCATTTTCTCTACAGTGGAATCTTTATCTGCCTGGTCTTTTGACAAAATTGTTTTAATAGATGACACTAATGCATGGTACTGAATAGGCAAGATATCCGTAAAGAAAATGCTCTGACATAACAGGAAAACAAAAGTTATATTAATTTCCTATTTGAAAAATTTCTGGTAACACTTCTAATTCTTTTTGTCACATCTCTATAACCTTTTCCTTCCTCTGCTTTGCTAGTCCTCCTCACCCTCTCTACTTTTTAATTATGACAATGTACTAAGGATTACTTCTTGACCTCTTTTTCGCCTACTTCCTGAAGATATATTGTCCAATTGCTTTCAATTGTGTGTGTGTGTATGTGCTATGTGTAGTCTTCCACATCTCTATGTTAAGTTCCAACTTCACTTTGAATTTCTAAATTCTAAGGTCCATAGGTACATATTTTACTTCCACTTAGATGTATACAGTCTTGCCTTTGGACCTTTTTATGTAGTGTGCCCTTCGCACAGACCATTCTTTACCAAGATAACACTGATTAACTAATTCATTTCAGCTACTTCTATGACAAATGGCCACCTTATCACTGAAAAATTGTTTTGTTCTGTTTTTCTTTCTTTTTGAGAAAGGGTCTCACTATGCAGATCAGGTTGGCCTTGTACTCACTTTGTAGCCCAGGCTGGTCTCAAACTCACAACGATCCTCCTCCCTCAGTCTCCCAAGTGCTGGGATTACAGGCGTGCACCACCACACCTGGCCCCACTGAAGAATTCTCGACCTAAGAATTATTGTTTAATCTAACAAGCACATAAATTCCATTTAAGATAAAAGAACTGACTTTTTAAAAATATGTATCACTTTTAAAAAACATTTATATGCAAATGTTGATATTCTCAAAATCTATTTCGTAAAAGCAAAATCCAAAGATTTTCTTGCTTTCAAAGTTGTTATGATTCTGAAAACAGTAAGTAAGACTGAATACCAATCACTGTCTCCCACTACACCATAAATTCAATCTGTTTTATATTACCCTTAGCACCCACCAGGGGTTTGCACACCTAGGAAATACGAATAACACTCTTACTCATTAACGTGTTAGAAGTGCAGCTTACCATTATCATCTTTCACAGGTTGCTTTATTAATGTTTCCAGAGCACCACTATAATCTTCCAAAATCCAATATGCCATACTCCGAAGAAAAGGATCATAATGTGTATTTATGTTCAATGAACTGGGTTCACTGACAGGAGAATCAATTCCCAGAACTTTTTTACATAAAATAGATTTGTATGTTGCAGATGTATCAAATTCAGACTCATAGAGTCTTGCTATGACAAGAGCCAACTGAATATCATTCAGTTTCTCAAGGCACACCTTAAAAAAACATTGTTTATAAATAAGCAGAGGCAACTTTCATTTTAGGGTAAACGCAACTCACTAACAACTATAAAAACATAGGCTCAATTTCCAAAATTACCAAATAGGATAAAATATATATATTGCTTGTATTAACAAATCTACTTAACAACATACGTTAATATTTCCAGGTCTACTTACTAGTGCTAGGTATATATTTTTTAATAAAATTAGTCTAACTAAAAAATACCAGATAATTCTTACGTGTCAATTCAAGCTATATATTTCATTTTCTCCTTGAACCTTTACTTTTCTCTACACACCCAGTAGCTTGTATTTCCCAAATAAAAGACTGTACTGTTCTGAATTAATTATATCACACTCTGAGCAAAAGGGCAACTAAAGACAGAAATGCTACATCTTAAATGTTGGTAAGTTTTCAAGTTTCCTGAAAAATTGTGAAGAATTTTCTAAGATTCATCAACTAAGACAGACATAAAAACAATGCAAATTATGTCTAAATTGACAGAACAGGCCTTTTCATTTTTTTAACTGTTCATCAATATTTTTAAGGCTAAAATGTACTTATTGGCCTACCAACCAAGCATCTTGGTTTATCTTAATTTGGTTATAAAATCATTCAAGCTAAATGACAAAACCTTTAAAGCCATTATTAAATATTATTAGTTACTTTAGACTTTTAACCTGTGTTATTTCTACTGAAGTTGAAATTTATAAATTAAAAATTTAACATGTACACTGAGACTAATTAGAAAGATGATCATGCTATTTTTTCAAAAAGTTTCATTACCTCAATTGCATCTCTGAGGCAACCAGCTAAAAGAAAAAATGCTGCAGAATGTTCAAATCTTTGTTTGCCTAGCAAAGAAAAAGCATTCTTTAAAGCTGCTTTACGCCATCTCTCCTCCTCAAAATTGTGTCCAAAAAATTGTGTCATTTTGGTGTCTTTTTGAGACCTATAAAGGAAAGTATGAAAACTGTGGAATGCAATATTTTTATATTAGAATTAATCTTCTAAAGTGAGGACTAAATTGGGAATCAATAGAAACATTTGCTGGTTCAAAATTACTTCATCTCTTTACCTAGTAAAAGAAATTAATAAACATTTACTTTTCCATTAAATCTAAGATTACTTAACAATTTTCTTTCAAATTATAAAGAAAACTACATGAGCAACATTCTGAAAAATTCTTTAAATTTATGCAAAATAATATAATTGTAATGTTAATGTGAAATAACATATATTAATTTCTATGCTCCTTTACCATTTAAACATCATCAATAATATTTCTTTCCTACCCAGTTGGGAATGACTTTGGTGATGAAAATCAAAGGACTCTGCCTTTATTGAAAAGAATCTTGAAAGAACTAGTCTCTTAGAAAACTAACTTGATACCAAGATTTTCTCCCAAAGGCAGCTATTCACGTAGAGTACCTAGAACTAAAATCAACATAAATGATAGACTACTTATGGTAATTATGTTCTCCAAATCCTCAGAGAGAGAGAGACAGAAAAGTTCTATGTGAATTCAGCTCAGGAATGAGGTAAATGCCCAACGGGTGGACAGTTTTGACAGCTAAAGCCTGGCCTATAAGCTCTCAATACTGCTGAGGGTGGACATCTGATCTAGACACCACCAATTCATCTTCCTCCCCATTCCAAATACAAATTTCCAAGGCAGTGATCTTTGTACTACAGAAGCATTTCGATAAGCTCTTAAAGTACGCAAAAATACATACCTAAAATGACCTCCTTAAGATTTTTCTACAGTGAGAAACCCCTAAGCTTTTCCCCGTAAGACTTTGTATGAATTAACATCAATAAGAACAAATCTTAAAAAGTTTTAAACTTTGAAGCACAAGTTACTTACCTATATAATCCCCAAATCACAGCTTTCTTTTTCATTGCAAGGTAAAAAATGGCAGCATCCAATGGATCATTCTTTCTATAAAAGGCTGCTTTGGCTACCTATAATTAGAATATATAGCAAATTTTCACAAAAATGGTTTATACGTAAAAAAGCAATTTCCCTCCTATACAAGACATATATTTTCTACTTAAACATTAAATAGATTTTTTAAAAAAAGATATGCATATGAATACATGTGTATACACAAATAATAAATGAAATTCATGGTAAGTGGTGGATACAGACTTTTAAGTAACAGGCCTACAGCCTTGTATGACAAGCTCTTCTGTACTATTTTATTTTTCTTAACATATATGTATCCTTTGTAAAAATCAGAAAGATAATATTAAACAAATATGTTGACCACAAGGTTAGGAATTATGTAAGTTTTTAAAAATTACATTAATGTATTTTGAAATATCCTGTGAAAATTATTCAAAATAAAAAGGAATAATTAATGGCAGAGAAGCTATAGAAGGCCATTTACACATCCAAAATACATCAGTCCACTTTTTACACCAAACCATACACACTTACTTTTTCTATACATTTGCGTAAGATGCGGGTATTCCGGACCCACCACCCCACACCCATAGCTTTTAGTTCACACCAAGTGGGATCATCTTTCTGCATTGCTGGCAACATGTTCAGCAGTTCTTCCTCTGCTACGGAGTGAAATGCCCAAGCAAAATGACTAGTAGACAGGCCTGAGGAAATGCCAAAAATAATGATAATAAGACATATAAGTATGATCATATGATTATAAGAGTGTGGCACATATTTATAATAAAAACATGTAAACTTATGTAAGACACAGTTACACTTCAAAGATTGATGGAAACTATGTGTTATTTTTATTCTTGGCTCTCTAAACAATTCACTACTCCAATGCACATATATTTTGCATAATTTATATAATTAACTTTTTTATACACTTATTGGAAAAGACTTGTAAAAGTCTTTATGGAAAATACTATAATGCTGCAGTATTTTTCTTCACTAGATACATTATGACCCATGACTTTTCAAAAAATGAGAAACACCTGAAGCAGTGTTCTACATTGGTATGCTTTCTCTTCAAAGGTGCTTCTCATTTTCTTTCAGTCAACATTGGTTTTATGGATTTAATTCTACGGAATTAAAAAATATCAAGCTAACAATATGCCTTCTGGAACTAATAAGCGTAGCCCTGCAAATACTCCAGAATCAGAATGCATATGACAAATTTCAGTTCTACCACAAACTATATAAACATGGGCAAGTTTTTAAAAAATTTTTTTTATTTCAAAAGTAAAAGAACGAAAACATTAGCAAACAGACACAAAGTAGCACAAGAACAGTAGAAAAATTGAATTACAGATAAGGTGACAGGGGATTAACAACAGTTGTTATATTATACATTGATAACTTCAAAGTGTATGTTCAGGATAACGCAAATAGACATACAAGATTGATTAAACAACTAATCATTGATTGTTCCTTACAATAAAGCAACATGAGACAATAGTGCAATCATGTGAGCCGTCCTGCATGGATATACACACTTACATAGCTATCCCTTTCTTCCTTTTCTCCTTCCCTTCATCCCGATTGCTCTTTACTTTTGAGCAGTTTCCTTTCATATATCCTAACATGGGCAAGTTTCTTAATGCCTCAATTTCTTCATTTAAAATATGAATAATGATAGAACTATCGAATTACATAGTTTACAGGATCAAATGACATAATACAGTTAAAGAATTTAGAATATAACCTGGCCTATAACTATTAATACACCATAAAATATTACAAAGATACTCTTAATACTTATTTAAGCATCATTTGTGTCAGCAATCTACTGGTCTGCATGTCTGGTCTTTATTGATCAGCACCTACTTTATTTCTTCACAGTATACTTTATTTAGTATTCCTGGGTAAAATAAACAATGTAGCTTTGACATATATGGCCTCATATTTTTAAGCTACTAAGAAATCATTTTTCATTGAAGAGATATTAGCACTCCTATGTTGACTATAGCACTATTCACAACAGACAAGATGCAGAGCAAACCAAATGCCCGTAAGTAGATGAATGGACTTCTAAAATGTGGTTTATACACATTATGGAACACTAAGGTGCATTGAAAAAGGAAGTTCTTCAATATAACAATATAGATGAACACTGAACACATTATGCTAAGTGAAATGAACTAGGCACAGAAGGCCATATACTGTAAGGCATCATTTCTATGAGGTATCTGAAGTAATATGCATAAAACTAAAGAACTGCATAAGTTATCAGGGGCTGGGAAAAAGGGAAATGTAGAGGAACTCATCAGGAGACAAGACTTGTCAAACAAAATGAGTAAGCTCTAAAGATCTGATGTACAAAACTACCAAGAGTGAAAAATATTTATCATTCGCTTGAGAAGTTTTAGGATAGATTTCATATTGTGTTCTTGCTACCGTTAATAAATGTATTTTCCCCACAGAATCATTCAGAAAAAAAGAAACAAAAACAGGAATAACAGAAGCAGAGACATAGAAACTAATGAAACAGCCAAAGGGAATGCTAGAAATCCAAATAGAAACTACAAATGCCTTCACCAGACTCCTAAGTGAACCCAACAAGGCCAAGGAAAAAAATAAGCAAACCTACAAAGAGGACAACAGAAATTTCACAAACAGAAATGGAAAAAAAAAAATGAACAAAATCAAACCAGTATCAAATACAACAGGCATAAAACAAGTGGGCTACCAGGAGAAAAATAAAAAAAATTGAAGTAACAATGAATGGTTCAGAACATTTTCAATCACAAAACCAGAAAACTCTAAGAATGCTGAAGCCTGCCACCAGCAAACTCACATTCAAATGACAGAAAGTAAGGACAAAGAGAAAACTTTTAGCGAGAACTAAAAACAAGCAAACACACAAAACAAAAATACCCCTTATCTAATTAATAGCAGATTTCTCATCGAAAACAATACAAACTTCTTAAGATAGCAGAGTGAAATATTTAAAGTGTTGAGAGGAAACCCCACCAACCTAGAATTCTATATGCACCAAAATGATTCTTTACAGTTGAAAGAAAAGTAAAATCTTTCTCAAACATGAACTGGTGAAATCAGTGCTAATAAATCTGCTCTGCAAAAAAAATTTTTAAATATTTTCTTCAGATGGAAAAGGATATAGAAATTTTGTTTTACATAAAATATGGCACTGACGGAGGCATAAGTGAACAAAACATTTTGTGTTTTTAAATTTTAATTTAATCTAACACTGTTTGCCCAAAATATTGTTAAGCTTTTACAAGTTAAATCAATGAAGAATAATACTTGCTTATGTGTATAATATACATATATACATATATATCCCTATGTATGCATACATAAAAGTGAAATTAGTGACAGCAATGATACCATAAGACAAAGGAATTAGGATTATTTTGTTATTAAAAGGTACTCATATTCCCCGTGAAAAAGTACAGTGTTATTGAAAGTGGACTTGAAGGTTATACGAACAAAAGTCTTACTTGAAAGTATAAATGTACAATGCAAACTTCAGGTCAACGCTAATAAAAACAATAAAAAAAGACAGGTAAGTGATAAAAGAGAAAAATGAAATCACATACATAACGCTCACTAACACTATCATGGTAAGCTAGGCATGTTGGCACACACCTGCAATCCTAACTACTCTGGAAGGAGAAATAGGAGGATCACAAGTTCGAGGCCAACCCGTGCAAGTTAGACTGTGCATCAAAATGAAAAGATAAAAAGAGCTGGGATATGTATGTTAGTGGTACAGTGCCCGAGTTCAATCCTTAGCACCATAAAACAAAATAAACACACTTGCAGGAGCAAAAGACTGATGACAACAAATAGACTATTTTAAAGTAGCTCAGAGAGAAGATTGTGAATTGGGGCAGTTAACACCAAAACAAAGAAATTATTTAGGTCTAGGCTGATAAATATGCCAATTACCCTGATGTGATCACTAAAGATGGTATACTTGTACTGCATTAAAATGCCACCCTGTACCGCCAAACTACATATAATTTGATGCTTGAATTGAACAAAGAAGAAGAAAGAGTGAGGCAACAAGAAGCCAACAAAACTGAGGAATACAGCAGATACTACGTCAGCACTCACTTTAAATAGTCCAAGTCTAAATACATCAATTAAAACACTGCTTGTCAAAGTGGGACAAAAGCCAGGCCCAGTTATATGTTGCTGTCTATGAGAAACCTACTTTAAATGTAAAGACACACACAGACTAAAAATAAAGAGAGAAAATATATCATATTAATACCAATAGAGTACCAGATGAACATGACTGGAAAGCAAGAAAAGTTATCAGGGATAAAGAAAGGCATCACATATTCACCAAGGGGAATACTCCTAGCTATGTAAAATGGATTAAAGACTTAAACATAAGACCTACGACCATACAACTGCTAGAAGAAAATATAGGTAAAAAAACTCTGTAATAATGATCTGAATATGGCTCCAAAACCACAGGCAATTAAAACAAAACCAGACAATGGGAATGTATCAAAACTTAAAAGCTTCTGCATACCAAAGGACATAATAAACAGAGTAGTGACAACCAACAGATTAGAAGAAAGTATCTGCCATTTATGCATCTCATAAGGATTAATATCTAAACTATAAAAGGAAAACTCAATTTAAAATCAACAAATGACCTGCATAGACACTTATCTACAGAAAGATAGTAAGACTGCCAATAGACAGATAGAAAACATGTTGAACGTCACTAAATGATCAAGGAAGTGCAAAGAAAAACCATGATGAGAAATCACCCTGTACATGCTAGAATGGCTACTACCAAAATGAAAAAAATACCAAGTGTTGGCAAACACATGAAGAAAGGGAAAGCCTTGTATACTATTGCTGAGAATATAAATTATTACAGGCACAAAGGAAAACTGTACACATGAGATTAGTATGTGAGAAGACTTGACGTCAGTTATGTTGAAAAGTTATCGGCACTCCCAGGTTCAATGCAGCATTACTCACAGTAACTCAGCTATGGAATAAACCTGTATCAATGGATGAATAGGATAAAGAACACATACATATATATAAATGAAATTCTAACCAGTGTTTTTAAAAAAAGAACATTTGAGGGTGTTTAGTAACGTGGGTGAACCTAGAGGACATGAGACTAAATGGAAGGCACAGGAAGACAAACGCTGCACGATCTCATTATATGCGGGGCCTCAGACGTCAGAGCTCAAAGGAGCAGAGAGGAATGGCAGTTAACAGATGCTGGGGAGTCAGGGAGGCGGGGGACAGTGGCCAAGCGATCAAGACGGAGTAAATTTCAAATGTTTTCCTCACAGAAAATACATATGGAGGGTGATGGATATGTTAACCAGCTTGAAGTAATCATTCTGCTTTGTATACATATTTCTTAATATCACTTTGTACACCCTATAAGTATACAACATTGTCAAATTGTAATAAAGATTTTAAAAGAATTTAATTTTGACTTTACGAAAACTAAGTGCAAAATGGAAGAGAAAGGAAGCTGTGAGAGAAACAAAGAGAGAAAAAGAGACAGAGACCAACGAGTAAGGGTCAGCCTGCAAAAGCCGTGTCTCAGCTTAGACACACAGTAACATGAGCTCCCTCGCTTTCCAAGTTCCTGGGCATTGCGGCATAAATGTGTTTTAAGTTAATTTAAATGAGATCCCTGTTGCTTTGAACTGTGAGCCCTAACTATGTCAGAATATCTTAAATACACTAATTCTATTAAACAAATATCTGCCATTCACAGTAATTCTTTCAATTTGGGGGATAGATGAATTTTTATTGTCTACGTTCTATATTATTTTTTGTGAAATATTTAAATTTGTGTTTTTAAAAAATATTTAAATTTAAATATGTACTTTTTTTTAACGAAAGTATTAATTTTGTGGAGGACAGCTGAATTTAGATAAGTATCAAAAACAACCTAAACAAGAAATTAGAAAGAGTACTAATTTACTACTAATATACCACACATAAAAGAATACCTAATTGCCAAATACCTACTTCTTCATTAACTCTTTGCATCTATCATTAAAAATTCCAACATCAAAGAAGATTAGAAGGAAATAAACATTTTATAACTAAAGGAAACTATAAATGTTTCAAATTCATCATCACTACCATGGGTGTGCAAAAACTCAGTTTACTCCCTTGGACAGACTGCTATGAAGATTACCTTGGTGAAGTAGTTGAGCTCGATATCCCGGAAGGGACGTTGTAAGGAAGGTGTGCAGTCGAACAGCCAGAAGAAATTTTAGCCCACATTCATCAAGAGTTTCCCCACCTAAAACCAAAGGCAAAAAAGTATTTTTACAATTTGTAAAACACCATTTTCTAAATAAAGTTTTTTCATTTGTAAAATACCATTTTCTAAATGTAACACAATACAGCAAAGTTCTAACAATTTATTTATGTCATAGTATCAAATATAAGAACAAAACATTCTTTAACCAAAAAAAGGCAAAGTAGTTTTAACATTCTAAAATCGTTTCTAGTATTTTTTCTGTGCATTTTTACATTACAGAAAGAAGTAGTATGAGTACTTTAACTGGAAAAGTAAAAAAGCATCCGATCTGAACGTTATTTGAAATGTAACTGAATTTTTAAATAATTTAGTCCCCTTTGTGGCATATTTTATAGTTGATTCATATCATGTGTTATATATAGATTTAAATCATATGTCCACCACAATAACTTGCTGCTGACAATGAGAGAAAATGTCACACAGTAAGCAGGGGCCTGATTTTTTATTTCAAATAATTAAAAACAAAACATCTAGATTATCAAAAATTAATTATCTATTAGTAATTGTCAGCATTTATTAAGAAAATTGTCAACTTTTTCTTAATATTCTTTTTATCTCAAATTTATTCTTTATTTTCCTTAGTTCACAGGATGCATTCTACTATCTCCAATTGGGATTATTTTAGTATAATTATATTATTACAGCATGAAAAAAACAAAAGAAACTACCTTATTTTCTGGTGCCTAAATATTTAACAAAACACAATGCAAATGTCTGGCATAATAAGTCTGTGCAGATTCTCACAGTACTGTGATTTATGGGATATACACTACTATTGGAGATAAACCTGCTGTGAGGGTAGCAATGGGTTTTTAAAATTTCATAGCACCATTTTTATGAAAGATTAAATCTTTTCTATGAAAATAAGTAAAACTATTATCAGTTTTTACTTCCGCCCTGGAGGGAGCTTAGTTTTACCTTGGCTTCTGTCTCTGCTTTCTCCAATATCAGTGCTTGTAGTTGCAATTGTATCTGCCAAGGCCATCAAAGACATCTGCTCCATCCGACTGAGTCCTGGTAAACTAGAATGAAGTAAGTGGCCAGACAGAACTTGAGCATGTTCAGGTCCAAAATAAGTTGGACTGTACTGTGAAAGGTCAATAACTTTAGGCTTTGTATTTTCTTCATCTGTCTCTAACACTTCAACATCAGGGATCAGAGCTGAAGTCTGAAAAAGCTCATCATAACTCTCTTTTGACAATAGGTTTGATTTCTTTAGAGAACTGTCTTTACTAGATTTCTCCAAAGATGAGTAATAGCTATCATCATCTGCTGCAAGTAAGGCATATAAAGGAAGTGGGGGGACGGAATCTATTTCTGTGTAATCTGTATTTTCAGCTTTGTTGAATGCCTGAGGATCCCTGGTAGTGCTTCCGCTGGCACTGATGGTGAGAGACCTCAGACGGCGTTCATGATTGGACTCAGCATCATTCAGAGCCACAATTTCCCCAGCAATGCACTTGACAAGATGTGACAAGATGGCCTTTGCTCTTCGAACTTTGCCAAGATCCATGAGTTCCAAAAGCTGCAAGGGATGGTACTGAGGTAAAGTTGGAGAAAGCATATGAGCTGCTTCAAAGAGACCTGAATCTTTCATATCCACTGACGGATCAAATGCAGTTTTCTTTCCACAGATTTTCTGTGCAAGACTAGTCATGGATCGAGTCAGAGTTTTCTTTGGAGGATGTAAGCCAGAACTGGATGAGTTACTCTGTTTGATTAAACTTAGTATAGAAGGAGTGCTCCCATTGTATGAATCTGTTGTAACAAGTTCCTGTTTTGCAGATGGCTGCCACTGGGAATACACATGCATTTCACAATCCATTCCTACCACAAGGATGCCATCCCGGACCCACGATAAAGAAACAGGAAAAGGTGGAGAGCCTTCAACAGAAGAAACCAAGTCCACACTTCGTAATAACACGAATTTAGAATGAGGCACAACTTTAGTACTCTCCCAGAGAGGAAATGCCAGGCTTTCCTTAGTAGTCTCTTCTTGTACCTTGCCAGACAGTGGTCCATACATAAAAAGTTTTGATCCAATTCCTACAGTCAGAATATGAGACCCATCTTCTCTAGACATCCAGTCTAAGTGAACTAAATGTTTTGTGTTGGATGTAATACTTTCTTTATTGAACAAATATGCTTCTTGTTTATTATAGGCCACTAAATTGCTATCAATACTAATGCCAGAATCCAAAACTGTGCTTAACTCATCTAAATGAATTGTTTGCTCAAGAACCCAACAGGAACCTCCTGTGGACTCACATTCAAAAATACTTACATGCATCACAAAGTCCTGAGAAGATCTACTATGAAATGTAGTCTGCTTATAAGCTACAGCTAAACGATTTGTATGTGCACAACTAACTTCTATGGGCCTACCAGGTACAGTTACACTACTATTGCTCTGGAGTCCATCTTCAATAAGCAATGGCCATTCCTCCCAAATGTATGCAAGATCCACTTTTGCATTCTGTGATGTGGTAGATTCTCCACCTATTACTCTGCATCTCCAAAATCTTACTTTTTCATCAGAACATGAAGTTGCCAATAAATAAGGAGCACTGCACACGGGATATATGGAAGAAGAACTCAGATGTCCTACAAGGAAAATAATCCATTCACAAAATGTCGCGTTTGCTTAATTATTTGTTTTTTAAAAAATATATTAAAGGTTTTAGTCCTTTTGTATCAACTGCTGCTAAGAATATGACAATCTATATTTAGTGTAAGGATCAACAAGAACTACAAAACGCTTTTAATGATACCAAAAAGTATATATAAAGAAAGTATCAAAAACCTAGCTGAAATGATGCTCATAAAATTTATTTCAGTTCCTGAATTTTATAAAGACCCTTTACCATTAAGTATCTTGTCTTATGCAGAAGGAAAACCTGAATTCTTATCCTATTTCTGAATCCAGTATTCACCGCACAATTCTGCTAGTTTTATACATTATAAATCTAATTTCAAAGGTATCAAGACATTTTAAATAATTAGTCAATATGCTGTGGATTCTTTTTCATGATTTTCAATAAAATGTGAATGGCCCACACTTTCCTAAATATTAAATAGTCACTGTAAAGGGTGCTTCATGATTGAGATATAGTTAATATAACTGATGCTAAGAAGATTCCTAAGTGGAACTTAACATTTGCTCACATTTAAATAATCATGTACTATTAAGTTTTCTAAATCAGGGATCACCAAACTTAAAGAGCCAGAAAGTAAAGGACTATTTTAGGCTTTACCAACCATAGGGTCTCTGTTGAAACTACTCAACTCTGAGAGTATAGGACCAAAGCACCTATGTACAATAGTACACAAAGAAGTAAGATGTGTTCCATTCAAACATTTACAACTAGTGGGTGATTTATAGTTTGTTGGCTGCTGCCTAAATGATTATACATAAACTACTAATTACAAAATGAACACATTATATAGGACATTTTATCACATTTTAGAATTTCACTGTAATTGTTAAAGGTTTCTTTTTTTAAAAGCATTCAAGGAATATAGCAATATTACAAAATGATAAAACCATATCCATCCCATATCCATCAGGATTAAACTCAACAGGATAAAGTTCTTACCCATTCTAACGGTGTTCCTTAAAAAATAAAACAGAACTAGAAAAACACCTTTCACCATAAATTTCTCTTGTCTTAGGACTTTTTTGAAAGAACTTAGTGCAAAGTTAAATAATAGGTATCTCGATAAATGTCTTTGGTTTTTCTGTACTTATATTATTTTGAGTTTAGTAATGAAGATTGTATGGTTCTGGCTCATAATAACAGCTCTTCAAATTCTGTCAATGCAAAACTCATTCTTTTGCAAACTTTAATGTTCCTTACATTGAAAATTTAAAACTTAAAATACACAAAAAAGGCAGAATATAAACATTAGAACACAATTAATACTCCCAACTCCTATAAATTTCACAATTCTAAAAAGAGCAAGTACTTGGTAACAACACAGGAAACTGAAAAGCATGCAAAGTAACTAATAAAAAGAAAATGACAAGTAATAAAAAAAACAGCTTTGATCATGAAAACGAAAGTTAATGATAAAAAGATAGATGTTGTACTGGCATTCTCGATACCCTAGAACAGTGGTTCCTGATCTTTCGTGCACATGAGAGTCGCCTGGAATACTTGTTAGAATAGAGCATTGTCACCAGGTTCATCCCTGTGACCCCAGCACTAAGGAGGCTGAGGGAGGAGGACTGCCCAAAGTTCAAGGCCAGCCTGAGATGCACAGTGAGTACAAGGCCAGCTTAGACCACATAACTAGACCCTGTCTCAACAAACAAATGAACAAGCAAAGCAAGTGCTACCTTCTACTCTGGACTTAATAAAAAGTCACACTTTGACTATTACAGTAAAAGGACTAAGTGATTTATGAAACAGACACAAAAAAATTTCTGTCTTGGTATTTCTGGTATGCACAGGAGAATCACCTGGAAGGCTTATCAAAGCAGATTCTTATTCCAGAGTCTGTGGATCATTAACTGGGGTGCAACCAAGAATTTTTATTCCCAGCAAGTTTACAGGACACTGATGTTACTGATCTGGAAATCACATTCTGAAAACTTGCCTGAAAATACAGATGATAAATATAAAGCAGGAACCACGCGTGTATTGTTTTTAGTACAGCTCCAAACAACATGACCACTGTCATCAAAGTTGCAAAATAAGGTTCAACCTAGCTACAATTTCTACTCTAGAAACTTTCCTTTTCCCAGAATTTTTTTTTTTAAGCAATCAGTATTAAGACCATAGTGCTTGCTTTGGCAGCACATCTACTAAAAAGAAAGTATTAAGACTAGATCTGACCCAGAAACATCAAAGTAATTTAAAAGCATAATCAGAAATTGAACACTGTGAAATGAAAGGAAACTGCTCAAAAGTAAAGAGCAACTGGGATGAGGGAAAAGAAAAGAAAGAAGGGGAAACTATGTACATATGTATACACAGGATAGCTAACATAGTTGTACTACTGACTTCTATCACTTTACGGAAAGGATCAGTTAATGATTAATTATTTCATCAATTTTGTGTGTCTCTATTTCTTTTCCTGAGAAACCACTTTGAAGATATCAATATGTAATACAACCATTGTTAATTTCCTACCACTCTGTCTGTAATTCAGTATTGCTTGTATTGTTCTTATGCTATTCTGTAAATGGATATCTGTGTGTTCACATGCTTTCCTTCATATTTTTAAAATTAACTTTAAAATAATTTTTAAAAATTTAAGTCTTCAATTTGGGATACTTTAATGTAATTATTTCCATCTCTGCTGTATATAAATTTATAGGTAGTAGTAACACCTATTTTTTAAATATCTGAGAAGCACTCATGGGTTAAAATTCTCTTTCCATAAAATTTACAAACCTGCTGATGGCTTAATACTTATTATCTCAACTCCTTCTGGCAAATGCAGCTCTTGGCTATATACCATTTCTGAAAACAGACACAATTTGCTGGTACTCTGAAGATTGGCTCTACAAGCCTGATACTTCTGTGAAAAAGGAGACAGAATCTTCTCTGGAGAAGAAGAATAATGTTCTTCTGGCTGTCCAACTGCTTCAGATACTTTGGGATCTATTTTTTCATCTAGAAAACATTAAGGAAGTCAAAAGCTAAGAAGGGACCCTGTAAATATTACAACTACTACATTTTAGAAATCCAAAACTACCTTATGAAAGATGCAATGGCAATGTAGTATATTCTTTAAAGCAAGAAAACATATCATTTTGCATTAACTGAATAAAATAATTATTACCACTATATAAGAATAGCTTTAAGAATATGCCCTCAGTTCTCCAATAATATATAATTTGCTAATATTAGGCCTACTGAAGAATTACAAAAGAATAAATAAAATAAATAATAACAAGATTATGACAACTCACCCAGTGATACAGGAATTGATTTCAAATGTAAATTCCACATGTGTAACAGTGAACGATTGTCTTGCGTGCACTCTATTACAACTAGGTAGAACTTTTCCGAAAATTCATCAAGTGAGCTACCTGTTGACATTAGTGGTATTTTTGACTGTTAACATAGATAAGTACAACAGCTTACTAAATACACCAAGTTAAATAACTGAACTTGAAGGAGTATTTAAAGTTTTTATCTAGGGTTCCAAATGCAGTGTTGTTAAAATATGTACTCAACATTTTTAGCACATAAATTTATAATAACTTAAAATTTTAACAGTGATATGTAACCCATGCTTAAATTTTATTCTTGAATCAACAAACTGAAGAAGTCATAAATTACAGTCATCATTATCAAACTATTTATGTAGAATTCATCATCCTTCTTTAGTGGGAAATTTCTAAACAGAAACTATGTGATATATACAAGTCAATAATGACCATCATGCTGCCAAAATCTTTCAAACTAAGCTCTGAAATGGAACAACCTATAAATGATATAATGATCAAAATATAATTCTTCATATTCCAACATATTAGTCAAGAAAATTTGTCTTAGTCCACACTACATGGTTTAAAGCGCACCCAAGTTTGCTCAAAACAAGTAAATGAGTCTAGAAATCAATAGTTCATCACTTTTTAAAGCAGACTGTCATCCAAATTTTCATTATAAGCTATTCTTCATTATACCAAATTATACATAAGTACACATTATACAAAATTATGTACAAATGTACAATATATAAAATGTAAACAGATGTTAAAGTATATAAATCACAATATATAAAAAGAGAGCAACTATTGTTAGTGTTTTTTTTTAAAGAAAGGTTTTGCTGTTTTAAATTTGCATGGGAAAAATATTTTCAAAGGAACATGAGAAAGATAACTGTAACTTCAAAGAATCAATAACTGGGATCTCATCCGATTAATAATTTTTTGCACATCTAGAGAAATCACCAAAAGAGTGAAAAGAAAACCCACAGAGTGGGGAAAAATTTTAGCCAACTGTCTCTGAGACAAAGGACTTCTATCTAGAACATATAAAGATCTGAAAAAAAATCAGGCCCCTAAAACTCAAAGACCCAATACAAAAATGGGCATCTGAGATGAATACACTCTTCTCAGATGAAGAAATACAACCAGCAAATAAATATATGAACAACTATTTAACATCATTGGTCATTCAAGAAATTCAAATAAAAACAACCCTGAGATTCCATGTCATCCCAGAAAAAAAGGCTATCATCAAGAAATCAACCAATAACAAAGCTGGTGGGGTGGGGGGAAAAAGGAACCCTTCCCCACTATCAGTAAGAGTGTAGACTGGTACAGCCACTATGGAAATCAGTCTGGAGATTCCTCAGTAACCTATGATTGGAGATCCCATTCAACCCAGCTAGTCCCCTTCTGGGTATTTTTCCAGAAGAAGTAAAACCATCATACCACAGTGATACTTGTGCACCCATGTTTTTAGCAGCACAAGTTGTAATAGTTAAATCTTGGGAAAAACCCCAAATGTAGGTACAGCTCAACCAAAGAACGGATATAAAAGTTGTGGTATTTTCACACAATGGAGTACTACTCAGCTACAAAGAAGGATAAACTCGAGGCTTTTATAGGTAAGTGGATGCAACTTGAGACCACACTCATAAGCAAAATAAATCAGACTTGCATGTGTAAACATTGTATTGGCTCCCTAGTGTAAGAAACAGAAAGAATAAATAAGATCCAACAGGTACAATAGATATTGTGAAAGGGAAAGAAACAGCTCAAAAGAAAAGAACAACTGGGATGGGAGAAATGAGAAGAAAAAAAAGGGAAAACAAAAAAAATATTACACACACACACACACACACACACACACACACGATTACTAAGATAATTATGTAACTAATTTCTATTAGTTCATTAAAAAGAACCACTCAGAGGTTGGGGATATAGCTCAGTGGAGTAAGCACCTGCCTAGCAAGCGCAGGGTCCTGAGTTCGATCCCCAGTACCGCCAAAAATAAATAAATACATAAATAAATAAAAATAAAAAGAACCACTTGTACTTAATTTTTCATGTCTATATCTTATAATCTGAACAACTACTTTGAAGATAACAATACGCAACGTATTAACCAATCTCCTATTATTGTTTTGAAATTTATTATCATTGGTTTTTGTAGTTTTTCTCTTAAAAAATGATAACTATCAATGAGAAAGTAACTTTGATAATATGGCCTTAATAAATCAGGCAATTAAATTACAAGAATTAAGAGGGAGGAAAGGGCAAGGAATTATAGTAAAAGAAAAAAGGGCAAATCAGTCCTATTTCTGATCATCTGACTAACAATGGTCCCATTAATAATATCTGAAATATACTTTTCTTCCTCATAGAGCCAAACAAGATAATTACATAACTCCTTGCTGTTCCCCCACCTCCCCACCCCCCAGGAAACTGAGCAAGTTTCTGAGCAAAAGTCATTCAGAATTTTCTCAATATTGTAAGAAAAATTAGAAAATTATTAAAAAGAAAAAATCTTTTAAAAAGAATCATAGAAAAGAAAATGTTAGAAAGATGAACTCAGAAATATTCAACCTGTTATGGTTTGTGTCTGGATGTCCCCCCAAAGCCTCAAGCAGTTATGGGGCTAGAGTTTGTAATTGATTCATGGTCCAATACTGGGATTATGGGTGGAAGAGCTACACCAGCCCTGGGGCAGATAGTTTGACTAAGTAAGGGAGGAAACAAGGCTGCCTGCTGCCACTCCTCCCTTTTGCTCTTGTTGCTTTTGCTGTCTTCTGCCACCATGAACTGCCACGTGCCACTCTGCCTTGGAACCAGCCAAGTATGGACTAAAACCACCACAAACTGTGAGCTAAAAATTTTCCTTCCTTAATTGTGGGTGTCAGGTATTTTGTGTTGGCAATGAGAGAAAAGTAACCAAGATACAGCCTAAAGCAAAAAAATTTTCTCTAAAATTTTTAATTTAAAATTTGAATTGTTGACAGGTGTGGTGACACATGCCTGCAATCCCAGCACTTGGGAGGATGAGGAAGGAGGATTGTTGCAAGTTCAAGACCAGCCTGGGCTACAAAGTGAGCTCAAAACCAGCCTGAACTACGTAGGAAGACTCTGTCTCAAAAATACAAAAAAAAAACTATAAAATTTGAATTCTTAACATTAATACTTAATATTTCAATGTAAGAAACATTTTTACTTATATAAATAATCCTCTATACTATATCTGGCATCTTCATTACCCATTTTTCACATAGTTCTATTATAGTCAGAATTACAAAAAGCACAGGAATGAAATGTATGCGCACAATTTATGAAATCCCAGAGAAAGTGACTGAGGGCTAAGTAAAAGCAATGCTAAGAAATTGGATTCTCAACATAAAAGTAAAAAATGAAAGAATACTCAAAAGAAAAGAAAATTTGAAAAGTGAAAAAAAATTTACAAGAAAAAAGAAGCTGGAACAAAATAACATGTAGATAATATTACCTGAGACTTGGTAACTACTGCATAGCTGCTTTATAGTATTTTAGTTTTCAGGAAATTTATTTCTGAGTTGGGTTTGAGAATGATAACCAAGAGATTTTAGTTCTACTTTATTTCATACAAATTAACAGTTAAAGTTTAGTAGAGCTCAATACAAAATTTAAACTTTTATTATAAAAGCTTTTATTAAGCTTTTTAGTTTATAAATTAAAAGCTTTATAACTTGGAATTTTAAGCTATTTCTTGAAATTATGAGTTTTTAAATGGCCAAGGGTCCATGGTACCCAAATCAACAAGATAGGAACCCACCCATGAAAACGGCGCTCACACACTGATGATAAAACATTTCTGTTGTTTTTCAAACACATGTAACTGAGAAAACTTTTTAGTATTTTTTTGTCTTTTTCCTTGCAAATAATAAAAATATAGGGACGTGGATGTAGTTCAGTAGTAAAGAGTATGTTTAGCATACTAAGGCTCTGGGTTCAAGCACCAGCACTAAAAAAAGAAGGATATATCAGCCACAAGAGGTGGCACATGCTTATAGTGCCAACTACTTGGGAGGCAGAGACAGGAGAATCACTTGAGCCCAGGAGTTAGAGGCCAGCCTGTACAAAACAGCAACATCCTGTCTCAAAATAAGTAAGTAAAGAAAAAGGCCAATATTTATGATAAATAATATCACAAATCCATATGGAACAATTTTAAGTTAGACAATATGAAACTTACTGATTCATTTTTATTAACTTCCTAACATATTCTACATTATAGTTCTTATTACATAAAAGATTCTTTACCTGCATTGGATAAAAGATGGTCTTTTCTCAGACTCTTCTTTTCAAGGTTATTCAAAATGAAGTCTTCTTGAAAAACATGAAGCAGCTGAGTTTTTCTGCCATGCTGAATGTAAATAAATACCAACATAAGTTGACATACGTGTTATTTATCTAATGCTAAGTAATAGAAAAATACTTACAAGTTTAGTAATGGGATCTAATGCAATAATACATCCTGGTCTGGCTGTTGACTGTTGACTGACGATGTTAAACACTTCACCAACATATTTCTGTTTTAAAAAATTGAAATCTCTTTTACTAAACAACTGAATGCAAAGTAATTAAGACCAAGTAGCATGAAATTTCAGGCATAACAGATAAATGATTAAATTCAAGGAAGGGGCTAAATACAGCCCTTTTCAACTTTAAACACTCTAGTATTTTAACTCAATGGAAATTACATAAATATGAATAAGAGTTATAGCTCAATTGGTACAGAGAAAAACAAAAGTAACACTTAGGATCTATTAGGGAGAAAAATACTATCATCCATGAATGTGAAAGACTGAGTTAAACCTCGGTATTTTGTAAGAAGCAGCGAATTTTAAGCATTAATTGTGAAATAGGAAAGAAGCAGCTGAAGAAGCAGCTGATAAACTATATATGCTGATTTCTTAAATCACTCCTGGCCTAAGCGATGTAGTCGAGTTTGCACTGTTATATTCAGTGGTTACTTCTCAATCTTCACCAGCCTTGCTCTGTTAGCAGCATATCAGCCTGGTGATTGTTTCCTCCTTAAAATACTTTCTTTCTTTGACTTTTATTATATACTGCATTCACACTATTTTTAACGGTTCAATGCCCTGGCATTCAAACTTCTTAATATTTCTGTTTTCATATTATAGTCCCTCTCTCCACATTCCATCTTCAAACTTTAAATTTATCTGTTAACAACTGCCTATTTTACATCTTCAGGCCACAACTCCTAAACTCCAGAGACAAACCTACTGGGTGTCTTGGATGTCAAACAGGCACCTCAAAATTAACCTGTCCAAACAGCTTCTTGGGTCCACCTAGTCCTCAAAACCTACTAGTCTTAGAATCATTTCAGTCTTGGCAGTTCTACTTTCCTAATGCCCAGCTACAGTCCTTAAGAGCACTCCTTCTTCTCACACTCACTCCACATACAGCCCAAGCAGGACTACTCAGGGTCCAAAATACATGCCCAGTTCAGTCAGTCTGATCGCCTCTCCCTGCCACCTGCTGCCATTCTAAGCACCTCTGTCTCTCCCAGACTATTATAATGGCCTCTGAAATTGGACTCTCTTGTTCCACTTTCCAGTTCTAATCTATGTAGCCTCCAGAGTGACCCAGTAAAAACAGAATTCAGTCAAATCATACTGTACTATGATTTTCTTTAATGGTTCACGCATGATTCAGAGTAAAAGCCAAAGTTAATACAGGAATCTATAATGGTCTCTTTGTTGTTCCTTTACACAATCAACACACAGTTGTTTCGAAGTCTTTAATGGCTTTCCCTAACCAGGCGTGGCGGCACACATGTGTAATACCAGCACTCGGGAGGCTGAGGCAGGAAGACTGTTGTGAGTTTGAGGCCAGCCTGCGCTATAAAGTGAGTTCACAGCCAATTTGAACTGCATAGGGAAACCCTATTTCAAAAAGACAAGAAACAAAACTCCCCCCCAAAAACAACAAAAACACACCAAAAACACTAAGCTATCCCCTTTCCTGGGCCACTCTTCCTTCACCTTCCTAGATCCGCCACCTCCCCCCAGTGTTTACTCAAGTGCTCACATGCAGTGTGCCATGACGTTCCCCGTGACTGCAGTTTACGGGGCACTCCCTACTTCCTTTGCAACACTGCTTCTCTCTAGGGTATTTCTTAATTAATATTTTTAACTATGTTCCCCTTATCTCCCTTCAATTAAATAAAAAGTCAATGGTGTAGATTTCTGTCTTTTGTTCACAACCAAATTTTGAATAATTGTAATAATGCCTGCTCAAAAGACCATTGATAAAAATGTGTACTTTTAATGCAATACTTTATGTGTGTGTTTTGGAAAACTTTGTATTCTACAAAATCACACATTAAAAGTAACAGGGAAAAAACAGGATTAAAGCAACTACTGATTTTATGCAATGCTTTAATCTGAGAATTAATAAAAATGTTAATCGATAACTGAGAAGATGGATGAATCTCCTATACAGGATGCTCAAACAGAACCAAGGGCTGCCTCAGAATCCACATCAAAGGCTAAAACTAGAAATACTCGTTTGCGGGTGTGCTGAGATAGTGTAAGGGGTAGGCTTCTATTAGGTTCTGGAAGAAGCATGCTCCTCGGAAAGCAAAGCCTCTGCAACAGTATTGACAGTGACTGCCTGTACACCCTGGCTGAGGACTTTTCTTTTTAGGTTTAAGATTCAAACTCTGCTCCTCTTACTCCAACCCCTCGTATCTAGAAAAAAAAAGCACAGCCACACTACACTAGCAGCAGTCCTTATTTATTTATGAGCCAAGAAGTATCACAGGAACATGAAAGAGCAGACTCTTCTTTGGTGCCAGGGACTGAAACCAGGGCCTCACATATGCTAAGAACATGCTCTATCATGAGCCATGTCCCCTGCCTAGGTTTTACTTCTTGAGTAAGTGAAATGGTTTCTTTAGCTTAAAATCAATGTAAAGGTAAAATACAAATATAAAAAAATAAGATACACATGTTTATTACAAATTATACATCACGATTCTAGAATATGCCAAGTAAACAGACGTTAAGTACTATATCTAAAAATATCTATTAAATACTTTAACCATTTTAAAAGCCAGTACTTACAGAAATTTCAGGGTTTGAAAGCTCATATAAAAGTTTCTTGGCATCAATAACTGCTTCATATAACCTCAGATACTGTCCATCGCTAGCTACAAAGCACGCACTAGGAGAGTTGCAGTATGCACCTGTAATGTATTTACAAACATTTAAAATATCACCCTTTAGTAACAA
Organism: Dinomys branickii; assembly: GCA_004027595.1. Classification (NCBI taxonomy): domain Eukaryota; kingdom Metazoa; phylum Chordata; class Mammalia; order Rodentia; family Dinomyidae; genus Dinomys; species Dinomys branickii. Next base: position 121,971 of record PVLD010003684.1, read on the forward strand.
TGTCAGAAACTGAAATCACTAAAGTAAAAATCAGAATGCTTACCTAGACAGTAACTGGGTATAAGAGTAGGGAGCCATGCCACATTGGAAAATGCAGAAACATGAAGGGAATTAATCCGGGCAAGCTCAGACACTCCTCCAGAAAAAGACAAGGGCCCAACTGGGTCAACCCTCCAAAGAATAAGTTCACTATAAACAGCATTGGGATCCTGAAATGCCACATCAATAGTGCTTTTATTTTGTTGTGTCAGAGAACATTCTTCAATATTTATGGTATCATGAAGTTTCTCTTGGTTATCAACATCTGGTGTCCTTAATGCGTTATGGTGTGACGTTGTCAGTAATAATGGTAATACTGAGTGGCAAGCTAAATCGTTAAGATGAAAACGATGACCACAATATCTAGATTTGTGGGAAATGCTAAGAACTGTAGAAAAAGCAGACTCCTCAGCAAAACTGACTAGCCACTGATTCAGAGAACCATCAGCATGCTTTGAAATCATCATAACATTAGGAGTAAAAATACTTAATTTTAAACTATTAGATGATTTACTGTGACTGGAGGAGATAAGCATTGATGTAGAACGGGTGAGGCCAGAAGGTTTTTGTTTCCCTTGCTGGATAGCCAAGTCAACATTCTTGGTACAGGCATACATTACAATGCTTTTACAGAGGGAGTTTGCATCACCTGTAGGGAAGGCTACAGGAATTCTGGAAACAAAGGACACCTAAAATTAAGAGAGCAAGTATTAGAACATATTAAATGATCCAGAGATACTACAAAACAGAACCCAGACAGGAAGTTAACTCCAGAGATCGTACCTGAACTTGACGAAACATACCAGGCTGGTACTCATCCAGCCAATCTACATGCCACACTAGTAAAGACCCATCCATGGGATGAATACTGAAAAGCATATCTGCATTTTTACTCCACTCAGACAGAAGCACTTCAATCTGGTGATCAATGGCAGCTGATGGTAATGGTGCAAAACTTGAGTTTGGCACCATTTTATCTCCACTTAAGTCCTTCTTTTCATTATTTACTTTCAGATCATCAACACTGTCATCCATTTCTATAAGGAAAAGAATTCATAAACTAAGTAAATACAATCAAGTTATTATCACAAATAACAAATAGCTTTATAAATGCACTCAACATGAAAAATGTAGGCTGGGTATAGTGGTGCATGCCTGTAATCTCAGCACTCAGAAGGCTGAGGCAGGAGGACTGCTGTAAGTTCCAGGCCAGCCTGGGCTACACAGTGAGATCCTGTCTCAAAAAACAAAAATTAAGAAAAAAATTGTAGTTTTCTTGTTAGTAAGAAATAGACTGCCTTCTAAAAACAATTGCACTCCAGGAATGTAAGATTACTGGACTTTAGTTCAGCAAGTCTATCGGCTAGTCAATGTGTTATTGACAGAAGGACTACTACTGAACTGCAACATAGGTAAACTCATTTCCAAACCAGTTTAATTAAGAACTACATAGTAAATTTAGGACCCACCTGATGTACATAGCAAGACCTCGTCTCAAGAAAAAACAGTAAACACACACACACACACACACACACACACACACACTTTGACATCCATCTACTAATCCAGGTAAAAATGTATTATGACTCTTCTTTTAAAAACCCCAACCCTTATACACCTTTCTGTCAAGTCTTGCTCAGGAATGTAGAGCCTTCTTTAAAAAGACACTTTAAAAAATGTTTTGACTGCTTATCAAATTAAAAAGTCAAGTCAAGACACATGAATCTACAAGAAAAACAACAGAAAAATAAGTCAAAAGGTTTGGAAAGTCAGCCATAAAAAAACATTATTTATTCGTTCTGTTCAATTTGTGTCAAGAAAATACAAAGTAAGACAAGATACCATTTCCCCTTTTCAGCTGCCAAGTTATATAAGGAAAAGATTTAGAGTTGAAAGGTTAGAAAAGGAATATTTGAAAAGTTACTGGTGAGCAATTTGTCAGATGTCATTGATATTTAAAACCTATATACTCACTGGTAATTTCATGTCTAGGTATCTATGGTATAGAAAACATCACACAACAATGACAAGGTATGTTACTGTACCACTATTTGTATAATGAAAAGCCTATTTTAAATAATCTTAAATGTCTATCAATAGATTTGTTGAAGGTTTCTCTTGGATATGGAATATTAAACACAATAAGATGTAAAAGTCCCCATTGTTGGATTTAAACAAGTTGTAGGACATTACTTTTATATAAAAATGAATATCTAAGCTGTGCATAGTGGCACATGCCTGTAATCCCAGCACTGGGAAGACTGAGGCAGGGGGAGTGTCTCAAGTTCAAGACCAGCCTGGGCTACAAAGTAAACTCAAGGCGAGCCTGAACTGCAAGGTGAGACCCTGTCTCAAAGACCAAAAAAAAAAAAAAAAAAAAGAGTATCTATACTACAACTTTAAACATTTTTCTGTATAAATATGTACATATGTGCCCAGAAAAAAAAAGGAATACTGAAGAACACCCACCGGACATAACCATGCACAAACTACTCATCTATATAGCTCTTATTTAATGGTAACATAAACTCTTCTAATTAAAACAAGATTTTAAAAAAACGAACTCATTTTGAACAATGCACTTTAACAGGAATAATCAACTACACAGCACAGCTTAGTATTTCCAAGTCTTGACTACACAGTGTCTATCTAGAAAAGCGCTATGTAGGGCTCTGTGGCTATTCTTGCAAATGCAACGAGGGTGAGTCAATTCTGAGTCAGGGCTTAGAGAGTCATTCCTTCTCCTCCTCTCAGCCTACTACAAATGCAGGCTGAGTGAGATGAGCTTAAGGTCCCAGGTACAATGCTTCTCAACTTCAATATACATGTATCACCTAGAAAATCTATTATATTGTAGGTTCCCGCTGAGCAGATCTGTGTGCAGCCTGCAATTATACATTTCTAACAAGCTCCCAGGCAAGGTGAATACTGCTAACCAACAGAAGTTCATGTAAGAAGATCCTAGAGCCTACAAACCATAAGGAAAGAGAATTCTGAGTTCTTAAATCACCACATGGAAGAAATCCACTTGGAACAGGAACATTTATACCACATTATTAAATGAGCTAATACGTATTTGCATTACGCCATTGTAATTTTAGGGTTCGCTTCTGAAAACAGCTTTACTCTAATATAAAAACTACTGATATTTGAACAGAGCCTCACAACTTTCACATTTTTAAAAGTTTACCTTCATCAGATTTTACATCTGCCTGATTATAGTCTTCTACACTGGCTTCAGAAGATGGTTGTTCAAAACTTTTTGTAAGTTGCTGTATGAAGACTTCCATGGACAAAGTAAAATGCAGCTCTTTATTGTTTAACCAATGTACCACAAAAGGCCCATTCTTTTCTTCATTTTCACTTAAACTCAGAGAAGTAATAGATGGAAGAAGTGGAATATCTACACAGAAAAGATTACAAAATCAACATTTTCACCATTCTAGCATACTATTTTCATTATTATCTATTACATATCTTTTGTCTGAGAGAGTATTTTTCTACTTTTTAATTTTACTAAATGTTTTGAGTTTTTCAATGTTAATTTTTAGAGTAGATTTAAATTCACAGAAAAACTGAAAGGTAAGCAACAACCAAACTTGTGATTCCATTTGTGCACCATCTTCTTTCCCACTGTCACACCCCAGCCTACACAGTGGCAACTGGCTTGCTCCTGTGGAATGTGTGATCAGGTGGGGGATAAATAAACATTAATCAAGTAATTATACTAAGGAATGGACACATAATAAACAGCAGCCCATAGGCTGGATGTATTAGATCTTGCCTCAAATACAAGGAACAGGAGAAAGGTATTTTTTAATCTTTTCCTTTACTATTTACCACACAGCATTTTCTATTGTGTCAAACTTCCTGGCATTTACCTTTTCTTTCAAAAAATGGTTTTAAAAAAGTACAACAATCAGCAGTGTACTTCTCACAACTGATGAGCTTACACTCACATGACTGCTACGCAGAGTCCAAGATGTAGCTTACAGTTTATATTCTATGCATTTGGATAAATTTATATTGTATTGATCATTAAACGTCTAAAATATATATTTTATTTTACCTACAAATAAGATTTCCAATAAGATGTTTGCAGATATCATTGTTCCTGCCCCTGCTATTATTATTATTATTACTGTTAGTCATCTTTCTGAGACAGGGCTTCGCTCTGCAGTGGAGGCTGGCCTTGAACTCAATTTGCAGCCCAGGTTGCCTTTGAACTCACAGCAGTCCTCCTGCCTCAGCCTCCCAAGGGCTGGGATTACAGGCATGTGCCACCAAGTCCATCTTGCCATTCTTCTTAATAGTAACAGATTTAAATGTTAAATTTAATCTACTTATTATAGAGCAGATAAAATTATATATTCTGGGTCATACAGTGTAACTGCACTACACAGTAGGACCTCAGATCACAAACTTAATTCTTTCCACGATTCTGGTCACAAAATTTGTTCCACTATGCAACCAGAATCATGGAGTGAATCTTGCAGCCAAAATCATGGATAGAAGTTCATCAACTGAGGTACCACTGTACATGTTTTCTTTAGTACTGCAAAAAATTCTCAGGAAAAAATATATCTATAGTCTTAGACATGTCAAAAGGAAGGTCTTCTTAACAAATTTTGGTAAAAATATAAACATATAGTGGAAAATAGCATCATCATTACAGTCAAAGGAACTAGCAACACACACCTCTCTATAGCAACCATTTTTTAACTTAACTGACTGACATATTCAATTCTTCAATGATATATCCATCTAAGATGGGTTACTGCATACTTATTAGCATCAAGATTGATGTTGGAAGGTACGAAATTGCGATTCCCTTTTTATGTACTTTGAAAGAAATCAAGACAGGCCACAGCAACAAAGAAATTGTTCCTTAGTACTATATTTCACAAAATTGCCAAGAATAATGAGGTACATATCTGGTCAGTCATTACAAATGATAATCCCTAATTACTAGAGGTTAAAAAATTCAACTCCATAATCTTAAATCAAATTTCAACTATGTTTATATCTACTGATGCATAAAGGCTGGAATGAATTCAAGGAATATAAACAATTACTCCAAACTAAATCTCTTTAAAAGAAAAATATCATAAATCAATCTGTTCATTCAATGTATCTATGACTTGTCACACCCATAGTTTGTCTGCAGGTGCTGGGCTGAACCCTGGACATCTTCAGGAACCCCAGTGAATAGCTGCTGCACCTCCTGGACCAGCATGCGAGGCAGGCAGAACCCTAGGTGCGTTCTGGGGCCTCAGTGGCTACGCGCCCTACCCATACTGTATCTGTGGGTGCTGGGCTGAACCCCAGACATATTCAGGAACCCTGGAGAGCCACTGCTGTGCCTCCTGGATCAACGTGCAAGGCAGATGGGGCCCTGGGCACCCTCTGGGGCCTTGGTATGGATATTCCCCACACAGTGTGTCTGCAGGTGCTGGGCTGAACCCTAGACATCTTCAGGAACCCCGATGGTCACTCCCAGAACCACCCGCACACCCATGGGAGCCCAGATGAAACCTCGACAGACTCAGCCGCCTTGGGGAGTCTACCCTCACCCCTCCCCTGCAGTGTGGGAAGCAAGCTCTGTCCTGGACAATATCTGAAGTCTCAGTAACCACAAATGCATCCCTCTACTCTTGTGGAAACCGGGCCAAACTGCAGACAGCTTCAGGAACTTCAGTGAGCCTCCCCTGCCTCTCCCACACATGCCTGGGAGCCAACGGAATGCAAGAAAATTTCCAGAGCATCTGGGACCCCACCTTGCACAGGAGCTGCACTGAGCACTGGGGATCTTCAGACACTCGCCCTGCCATTCTCACACAATCAGAAGAGTAAGGTTGCACTCCAGGGAACCTCTCGATCTTCAAAAATGACAAAACGAAGGAGCTAAGTGCAATCCCAGACCTCCACACCACCCAAAACAAGTCCCGGAGACATCAACAGAGAAGAGCCTAGAAGTCACACGCCTGAAATTTCTGAAATGATAGCAACTGAAGTGAAGAAACAATTCCATCAGGCCATAGAAGATGTCAGATCAGAAATAATACCTCAGGTAAAAAATAAAATGGCAACAATAATGAAAGAATTGTTCAGCATATCCGAAGATGACGCTGATAACGAAATAGAGGAGCATACACAGTTCATGGAAACCTTGAGTGAACAATATAGAAAAGAACTAGAATGAATGCAACAGATGCAAACAGATATCCAGGAAATTAAAAATTCCTTTGAAAGCTGGCAAAACTGCCTGAACAAAGCTGAAGATAGACTTTCAGACCTTAAAGACAGCATTGCCACTAACGGACATGAAAGGGGGGATCTCTTTAAAACACGGGACCAGGAAATAACAATTCAACAACTGCAAGACGAAGCAAAGAAAAACAATGTCAGATTAACAGGAATCAATAAAACAGCAGGTGTGAACACAAATGACATAAAAAGACTATTTGCAGAAATAATAGCAGAAAATTTCCCAGGCATGAAAAAAGAATCAGACATACAGATAAATGAAGCATATAGAACTCCAGTTAATCATAACCAAAATAAAAGATCAAAATATTAAAAGCTATTAGAGAAAAGAAACATCACCGATAAAGGAAAGCCCATCAGAATCATGGCAGATTTCTCAACACAAACCATTAAGTCAAGAAGAGCTTGGAGAGAAGTATTTCAGGTCCTGAAAGAAAACAACTTCCAACCCAGATTGATGTACTCTGCAAAATTATCCTTCAAATTTAATGGAGAAATAAAATATTTTCATTATAAAGAACTGAAGAAATTCATGTGAGCCAAATCAATCCTATAAAGGGTACTAAAAGACATTCTAGAAAGCGATAGAACAGATCACAACTTCAAGAACAACAACAGAAAGGAACCACCAAGCACAGGAAGCAATTAAACAGAGGGAAAAAACAGGATCCAACAGCAGGAAAATAACATGATAAAGATAAGCCAATATATATCACTTATACCCATCAATGTAAATGGTCTCAATGTACCAACCAAAGGAAGCAGACTAGCACAGTGGATCAAGAAACAAAATTCAACTGTGCCATACACAAGAAACACATTTAACTCCAAAGGAAATTCATAGAATGAAAATTAAAGGATGGAAAACAATACTCCATACAACAGGAACCCAGAAAAAAGTAGGTGTAGCTATTCAGTTTGCAGACATCATGAACTTCAAACCAAGAACAAACAAAAGAGATAAAGAAGATCACTACATACTTGTGAGGGGAAAACTTCAAGAGGAAGAGATAACAATCATAAACATCTATACACCAAATATAAGAGCACCCAAGTATACATGACAAATTTTAACACACATGAGAAATGAAGTAAGCAGCAACACAATCATAACAGGGGGCTTTAACACACCACTGTCACAAAGAGACAGATCAACCAGACAAAAATATCAGGAAAGAAATAACAGAACTTAACCAAATTTGTGAACATATGGACTTAGTAGACCTTTACAGAGTGTTCCATCCAACAGCATCAGAATACACATTCTTCTCTGCTGCACATGGGATGGTCTCTATAATAGACCATATGCTAGCACACAGAACATATCTAAGTAAATGTAAAGGAATTGAAATTATCCCATGTATACTATCAGACCATAGTGCAATGAAACTGGAAATTAATGACAAAAGAAAACACAAAAACTCCATAAACAACTGGAAATTAAATAACATCCTCCTGAACAACCAATGGGTCACAGATGAAATCAAAGTAGAAATTAAACACTATTTACAATCAAACAAAAATGTAGAACAATCTATAGGAACCTGTGGGATGCAATGAAAGCAGTCTTCAGAGGGAAATTTACAGCAGTGAATTTCCACTTCAGGAAAACAGAACAAACACAAACAAACAATCTTATGCTGTATCTCAAGCTGCTAGAAAAAGAAGAGCAGGTCAAACCTACAGCCCAAAGAAGACAGGAAATTATAAAGCTCTGGGCAGAAATTAATGCAATGGAGACTAAGAAAACAATACAAAGAATTAATGAATCAAAGAGTTGGTTCTTTGAAAGAATAAATAAAAAAGATAAATCCCTAGTCAACCTTATCAAAAAAAAGGAAAGAAAAAACTGAAATACACGCAATAAAGATAGAGGTGAAATCACTACAGATCCTGAAGAAATTCAGAAGATCATCAATCACCACCCACTTTGAAAATCTTTACTCCCATAGGATAGAAAACACAGAGGAAATGGACAGATTTCTAGATACATATGAATTACCAAAGCTGAATGAACATGATATAAAAATCCTGAATAACTCAGTATCAGTCAGGGAAATTGAGAATGTAATAATCTTGCCAATGAAGAAAAGCCCAGGTCCTGATGGATTCACAGTTGAATTTTACAAGAAATTTAGAGAAGATTTAACACCAATCTTCTCAAACTCTTCAATGAAACTGAAAGGGAAGGAATGCCTCCCTCATTCCTGGAGGCAAGTATCATCCTGATACCAAAACCAGAGAAAGACCCAACCAAAAAAGAGAAGTATAGGTGAATCTCCTTAATGAATATAGATGCAAAAATTCTCAATAAAATGCCAGCAAACAGAATGCAACAAATCATCAAGAAGATTATACACCATGACCAAGTGGGATTGATCCCAGGAATGCATGGATGGTTCAATATATGCGAATCAATTAATGTAATACACCATGTCAATAGAGCCAAAGACAAAAATCACATGATCATCTCCATCAATGCAGAAAAAGCCTTTGATAAAGTCCAACACTCACTCATGATAAAAACCCTACAGAAAATAGGAACAGATGGCCTTTAACTCAAGCTGATCAATGCCATCTATGATAAACTAAAGGCTAACATTGTAAGAAATGGGCAAAAATTGAAAGTTTTCACTTTAAAATCAGGAACAAGAAAATTATGTCCACTGTCATCACTCCTATTCAATATAGTTCTGGAAAATATTACCTACAGCAATTAGACAAGAGAGAGAAATAAAAGGAATAATGATAGGAAAGGAAGAAGTGAAATTATTATTTGCAGATGACACGATACTCTACATAGAAGACCCCAAAAACTTCACCAAAAGGCTTATGGATTTAATAACCAAATTCAGTAGCATAGCAGGATACAAAGTTAACATCCCCAAATCAATACCATTCCTGTACACAAGCAACAAAAAGACTGAGAGAGAAATTAAGGTAACCACACCTTTCACAATATCATCTAAAAAGATGAAATACTTAGGAATCATCTAACAAAAGAAGTAAAAGATCTGTACAGTGAAAATTATAGTGCTCTGAGAAGATATTGAAGAGGATATCAAAAAACGGAAAGGTATTCCTTGCTCATGGATAGGAAGAACCAACATTGTGAAAATGGCCATATTCCTAAAATTGTTGTACAGATTCAATGCGATCCCAATTAAAATACCATTAGTATACAAAATATCTATTGTTAGATATCAACTAAAAGAATAGTATGAGATAAATAATAAAGGAGAAGATAAAAGAATCACTCTATGTAGTTCAGGCAGGTCTTGAACTCAGTAGCCCAGGCTGGCCTTGAACTTGCAGTGATCCTCCTGCCTCAGCCTCCTAAATACTGAGATTACAAGGTGCACCATCAAGCCCAGCCAAGAACCTATCTTTTTTTTTCCTAAATAGAAAAAAATAAAGTTTCAAAACAAGATAATAGGACGGTAACAACTGTTATCTTTAGGTACCCAGAGTACAAGACACAGACATTTAATTGTCCAAACAGTATTAGCACAAATCTTTCTTTTCAGTGAACCAAGAGAAATTAGTAGGTAGCTACCTTAACTATCACTTTATATACATAGTTTTCTTTTTTGCTTTTCTCTTAACTCTCTCAGAAGCAAGTTCTAATATATCCAATCTAAGAGCTGCTGTATATTACCTGTGTATGCCTTAGAACAGTTATTTGATGAATGTTCATCTGGTACATGATTATGTATTTCACAACAGCAAGCTGGTATCTGTTTTGATTGCTACTGTACCTCTAGTTCCTACAATGGTATAGATCCAACATTTAATAAAAAACTTGAAGGGTTAGACTGCCAATTTTACTGTTCCTGTGTGGATACAAAGCAGGGCCAGGGATTGAAAGTACACCTCAAGAAGCCATGGGTAAGATTTAGGCATATTTGACTTACAATTAACCCAAATGAAATCAGCAATTCCTATCTATGGCCATACCACCTTGAACATTCCTGATCTTGTCTGAAATCAGTAATTCCTTCAGTAGGCCATAGTCTGGCTGTTCAGTATGTAAGAATGCAAGAATAATTCTGGCTTCTGGCAGAAGCATTCTAACTAAAAACTCTTTTGTATTCTAACCTCACTGAAAGAATTTGAGAATGCTATTTTTAAATTTATTAATACATGTTAGTATTCATAATGTGTACAATCCTTGTGGTAGGCTGGTATATACATATATATATATATACATATAAATAAAATACACCTTTATTTCTTTTCATTCCCTTTTCCTTCTTTCCCTCCCTACTTTACTGATCTCTTGACCTTCCTCATTTTTCTTTTTGTATATGTTTGTAGTACATAATGTTTACATTCCCTGTGTGGAGATAATACATGTCCAAAGAAATTTTCATGAAAAGGATATAAGAATTAGAACTGAAAAAACATGTTCTTATGAGTTCCTCTCCAATGGCTATTCCTATTGATGGACAAGTACATGAAAGCATATCTAAGAGCTGAGTTTAAGAAATACATCATCTGCAGGCAGGTGTGGTAGCCCTCGCCTGTAATCCCAGTACTCAGGAGGCTGAGGGAGGAGGATTGCCATGAGTTGAAGTCCTGCTTTGGTACACACTCACTTCAAGGCCTGCCTGAACTGCACAGTGACACCCTATCTCAAACACACATACACACACACACACACACACACACAAAAACACAAACAGACATCTAAAAGTATCACTCCAACAGGTCAAATGTAGAAGGAACTCCTCATACAGACCACCCTAGATGCTAGTACTGTTTTGTTTTGATTTGCTCTACATTTTGCTCAGTGACCTATCCTTCCAAGAAGAGGTTTACAGTTTTCCATACAGGCAACTACTCAAGGAGAAGCCACACTTTCTCAGTAAACCCTTACTCTTTCCCATAAATGTGGGAATTCAAGCTTTGCTTGGTCTCATAATATTATGCTCTATTTTTTAGTTTTATTTTTTGTGCTGCTGGGGATTGAACCCAGTGCCTCATACTTGCAAGGTAATTGTTCTAATAATGGGCTACTTCCATTTCAATATTGACTTTACTCAGCAGGAACTTTCAGAATTATTCCATTGATCTTAAGAGGTAACTTGTATTATAACCACTGTTGACACATTTCTGATAAAGGTGATGATCTTTCCCAAGCTATGTAATTTTTAATAATGATAATTAAGTATTTTTCCAATTACATATTTTGACATGAATTCTTACAGAGCTAGGGTTGTCGTGAACCAAGTAAAAGCTACAAAGATAAAAAACACTTTTCATTCTTACCTTAAGGACCTCTATATACCTCAACTTTGCAGGGCACTTCTCATTTTGATGAATAAAATTCTATTCAAGTAACTACTGGATTACAGTTACTGCTATTATTTTGAAGCATGCAATACTGTTAATTTCCAGCTATCTGGAAATAGAACACTCTTAACTGAAGATTAGGAATATTTCACAGGAAGCAAAAACTGATCAATAGTGCTTATCCTCTAGTGAGAAGGATTAAGGTGGGATAGAGATAAAATACGGAATGAAAAGATAATAAACAGAAGCACTTGGATTGGATTATTAGAACTTGCTTTTAACAGAAAGGAAACGAGGAAGACTTTTCTTTTACCATTTAACTCCTATGGTAGTCTTTCCATTGGTGTCTACCAGTAGACACATTTCATGAACTTTGACTTCTAGCCCATCTTAATTTCTTTCACTTCTTTAGATATAACATTTATCACGTGTAAATATTTCTAAAATTTTTCTCCAGAAATGTTACAAGGTTCTATTTTCATTGCTTCACTTGTGATCTCTGGGTTTTATATTTACCAATAATATTTACCAAAGTGATAACAACTTCAATCTAATTCACAGATATTTAGAATGTTCAGTAAGTCTGTAATATCTGATTACAGTTTCTTAATTCTTCCAGTTACAACTTTTATGTATTTCTGATGTCTTTATAAAATTATTCCCAAGATCAAATGTCAAGCCCTAATGTTGTATTAATAACTATGAAATAATCATAAAATACTACTTTTGTGGCATATGGGTAATAGCCTAAATTTCAATTTTCAAATAAACTAGTAAGTCTCAATGATTTATCAATATCTTATGCATAAAGCAAATCATAGCCCTAAAAAGCAAACAACAACCAAAACGGTAACAACAAATACAAACAAGTGAACGGGAAGCAACAAAAACTGGCAAAGCCACCTCCAATATTTCACATACTCAAAAACTTGAAGTGTATCTTATTTGTTATAAAATTAACCTACTCAATTTCAACAGTATGTTTTGAGGATGCTTTATTACCTGTGGCTGGGTTAATGCTGGCTGCAATGTGAAAGTGGCAGAGTGCATTGGCATGCAGTGGAGTGTTCCTGTGAACGTGATGAGGGTCCTGCTGATGAGGCAGGTAGCCTGTATGTGCTACAAGTGCCAGTGATCTCCTCCGGCCTCTACGAAAATGTCTGAGGTTCACCTGTATGGATGAAAACAAAGTAAAGCTAATGCCTACATTGTTAAAAAGTCACATGTGTGTAGTCTATATAATGACTGCTGTTAGGTGCACATCCGTAAAAATGCCTTTCAATACTTTTGTACTGTGCATTTAAATTCTGAGGAATAAGGTTAGAACGTAAAGTGTCGGCTCCATGTGGATGTCTCCCCAAAGCCTCGTGTGCTCACAGATAGATATTTTCAGAGCAGCTACATCACGGGTATGGGATACTAGATTACTCTACTGATTGGTTTAGCACAGTTCTGAGCATAGGAGGTGGACTTAGTGAAGAGGGAAGAACTATCTTGGGGGTGGGTGGCACCCACCAACAGGCTCATAGCCTGGATGGAATAAAAAGGGAAAGAAGGAGGAAGTCCTGCTGTCTCCTCCTTTGATGTTCTCTGCCATGCTGTCATGCCTTAGAATCAGCCAACTACAGACTGAAACGTCTATAAACTGAGTTAAAATTAACCTTTCCAGTTTTAACTTGTGGGTGTTGGGTATTTTGTCCCAGTAATTAAAGACACTAAGACTCTAATAATGTATGTGTAAATAATAGTGATGTCTTTATATATATTGTTCTCTTTGTATGTATACTGTTCTTTGTTCATGGTTGATTCCCTGTTATCACAAAGCATTTAATAATACTGACACCATATATTAGGATATTTCATGACTTACAGATTATTTTCACAGAGATCATCTGATTTGATCCCATGAGGCAGATCATGAGAATATTATTCCCATCTTTCATAGTATAAAATAGTTTACATGGAACTCAAGGTCACCTAGTCAATAAGAGGCAGAGCTAAAAGTAGAACAATTCTTTAGATTCCTAGTCTAGGATTTCTTCCAGATATTAGCGCACATAACTATTCTGTTACTGAATATACAATGCAATATACATTTAATTATATTCTGAGCCACTGGGATACTACTTGAATGTGAAAAATAGTTGCTCCATAATCACACAAAGGATTCAAAGAAAAATCATTTTTAAATCATTGCTCTGAATATTAATTAAATAATGAATAACATTACTATGCTATCTTCAATTAGTCCAAATATCAAAACTTTAACACTAACTAATAAAATAAAAACTCTTAAGTTCTGCTGGGTCTGAAGACAACTACTGATAGAATAGACTATGAAAAACCAGCTCCAAGAAAATTATTTATATAGTCCAATCTTTGCATTCTCAGATGTTAATTTGCTTTGTTTCTTCAGTTAAGTGTAATTATCCTTTTGGTATTATCAGTTAAGCTAAGATTAACTTCATAATTATTATAGGTAGATATATGCTCCAGAGAAAATCCTTAAGTACATTTTTAAACAAGGTAAAATTTGAAAACTGTTTTCCTAAGACAGATTTCTTATATTACTATGCTACAAAAAAGACAATATGAAAAGGTTTTTAATTGTTAAAGAAATAATATTTCATAAAAGCACTCACCTCTAGAGCATTGTGAACACGTTCTTTACTAGAAGCATTTCTCTTTAAATTGTCTGTTAAATTAATTTGCCCAAGCCAATGGTTGCAGTCACCTCCATATAGCAAAAAATCATTTGGTAAAAATGTCTCTACCCAGAGACGACATACATTATCTTTGCAGCAAGTCAACAGTACATTACATACAGAAGCCCTAAGAAATAAAGAGATTTTAGAGAAATACAAGTTTTACACACTATCACAGACATTTTAGAATGTTTTTAAGTATTTAAATGCACACAATTAAGGTAACAATGAAGGAAATGTTATTATATAGAGCTAGCACCACAGTAAATGCCTGCCAACTTATTTTTCTGCCCAGAAACAGTAGCTTTTGTTTCAATAACCTAAAATTCTTCTTATATCTAAAGAGGAAAAACACTAAGATCAAACCATAATTCCTTAGCTGACAAGAAAAAACTACATCTAATAAAAATGTCCTCATTGGATGGTTATTGAATTATTTTTTTATTTTAAAGAGAGAAAAATAACAAAATAACAACAGTGAAGACAAAAAAAATAAAAAGATACAGGATTTCAATCTTACATTCTTACCTGTAGTAATCTGCTTCAATTATTTCATGGTGCTTCATTTTTATATTCAGTAAAGACACCTACACTCTGCTAAACCACAAGCTTCAATTATAATTTCAGATACTTATTTTCCACTTGCTTATCCCTGCCCAAAGCACTGAAGTACAAGAAAATTCATAGTAAAACTGGCACAAATTAGTTCCTTTCCTTAGTCACCTTTGACTCTCAGTTCATGTATTTCTTGTACACTTCTCAAAATGAAAGTAAAAATCACTTATTAAACCAAATCAGCATCAATAGCTCAAAAGTTGAAACCCTTAGTAACAAAATAACCTTCTATTAGATAACTCAGAAAGTTTAGAGGCCAGTCACAGTATCTTGTAGTAGGTACTCATTCCAAACTATCTGATTAAAAATGAATAATCAGCAAAAAGCTTTATGAGGTAACTCGGTGAGTTAAAGCCAAAAGGAATTATTTGCTGGAAATGTAGCTTAGTAGGAGACCACCTGCCCAGCATATGCAAGGCCCTGGGTTTGATCCCCAGCACTGAAGAAAAAACCCAAGACACAAAATGAAATATGGCATGTTAGCTATTTTGTGAAACATCCCACCAATAATAATAAAACAGCTGTGCATGGAGGCACATGGCTGTAATTCTAGGACTCTGGAAGGCTGAGGCTGGAGGACTGAAGTTCGAGCTCAGGCTGGGCAACTTCACAAGACTTGTCTCAAAACAAATAAAAGAATTCCCATCAAACTACCGTTAACATACCTCACAGATCTAGAGAAAATATGCCTCAAATTCATCTGGAACCAGAAGAGACCCAGAATAGCAAAAGCAATCCTGGGCAATAAAGAAAAGTCAGGTGGAATCACAATCCCTGACCTGAAATTATACTACAAAGCAACTGTAATAAAATCAACCTGGTACTGGC
>PVLD010003685.1:0-137838 GCA_004027595.1 Dinomys branickii
ACATGAAGGAAATCTGTTCAAAAACAAAGAACAGATGGGATGAGGGAAAGGAGAAAAGAAAGAGACAAAAATGTATGTATGTATATATGAATATACATATATGCAGGAGGGCTAACATGGTTCTACTATTGTATTATATCACTTAATGCTAAGGAATAATTGATGACAGGTTATTTGATCAATCTTGTATGTCTGTATGAGTTATCCTGTACACACACTTCGAAGATATCAATGTGCAAAGCAGCAACTATTGGTGTTTTTTTTTTTTTTGTCTTTGTTTTTTTGTTTTTTGTGTTTTTCTGTTGGTGAGAGGATTAATTGTCTGACCAATTTTGCATTTCTGTATCTGGGTTCATATATATACACTTCAAAGATATCAATAGGTGAAGCAACAACCACTGTTGAGTCCATGTCACCTTGTCTGTAGATCAGTTTTGATTGTACTATTTTTTATGTTAATTTGTGTCTGTGTGTTAATATGTTTTTGTGCTTTTATTAAAAAAAAAGAATAAAAATGGACCTATTTTTCATTACTTGTATTTTTTCTTTAATTTCATGGTTTACCTTGGATAACTTTAAAAGACAATGCATTATGCATTCACAATCTTTTCTGGGTATTCTATTAGACACATATACTATAGCTAATTTAATAACTGTTATTAAGTATTTAGGTTGTTCAAAAGGTTTTAATATTATAAACATGCTGTAGCAAATATCTTTTTCATGTATCTGTTTCTATTATTAGTCAATAAGAATACATTCCTACATGCTGAATTTCTCAATTGAAGTGTATGAATACTTAAATTATTGAATTTATGATTGCATTTCAGAAAACCTGAATCAAGTTGAGCACAGTGGTGCACACCTATAATTCTGGCACTCTGGGAGGTTGGGGCAGGAGAACTGCAAATTCAAACCCAGCCCAAGCAATTTGGAAACTTAATAAGATGCTGTCAAAAGAAAAGAAAGAAAGGAAGGAAGATTAATAGGAAGAAAGAGCTGGACATGTAGCTCAGAGGGAAGGCTCTGAGTTCGATCTCCAGTGCTGAAAATCCAAATACAAAAATCCTGAATCAATTTACAGTCTTCTGAATAATGTATCAAAATAGCCATTTTATCCTTCTGTTGCCAAACTTAACACCTCTCTCAAGTAAATAGGCAAATGATGTGAATCTCTTATTTAAAAATTGTTTTTAAAAGCCCCAAAGGGAAGAATCAACTAGCTTTCTCCACTGCAATTTTTTGCTAGCTTGCATTTGAACAGAGAGGGAAATTAGAGTGTTTGAAAGCGAAGGTTCTGTTGATCCCAGCACTCAGGAGGCTGAGGCAGGAGAATCACAAGTTTGAAGCCAGCCTGGATTAATTATGGAATTTGAGGCCACCCTAAACTACACAGAGACCCTGTTTAAAAGAGTAAAAGGCAAAATTCTAAATTACTTATGCCAAACACAGACCATTTTAGCTCATTCATTCACAAATATTATTAATAATATGTTATGCTTTAGATGCCCCCCCAAAGTTTCATGTATTCAGAGGAGGGACTTTTAGAAGTTAATTGGATCATCCAGTTAGGAGCTCATAGCTGAATGTGTTGTCAGGAAGTAGAGCTTGATTGGAGGTGAATGAATTACTGGCGGGAGGGTATATCTTTAGGGGAATCAACCTCTCTGTCCCTTTCCACTTTTCCCTCCTTCCCCCAACTCTTCTTTCTCTGTTTCCCAGCTGCTGTGGGTTGAACAGCCTTCCTCCACCAGGCCCTTTCTGCCTTGGAGCCAGGCTGCCATGGACTGAACCCTCCGAAACTGCTGTGAGTCAGATTAAATCTCTCCCCCTTTAAGTGGTGGGTGTCACGTAGTGTCCCAGTGACAGAAAAGTAACTGATACACTGTGCAAAGTAAGAATTCTCAGTAGCCACAAAGAACATTTATTTGAAGATCAATGGATGAAGAAATGGCTTAGATGGCAGAGAAGTCTTGGGAGATAACTTCCCTATAATGCAGCTAACACCCTTGAGGCATTTCAAGAAAGAAGATCTAAAGCCCCAGTATTTAGAGGATAGCTGGTTAATGACTCACTTTACAAGTCAGAAGGCAGAATAATAGTCTTAAAAACTAGATGTGCCTGGGCATATACAGCAGAACAAAACTGAGTGTGGTGGTCAAGTAGACTACGCAGTAAATAGTATGATGAAACCAAAACAGGGATATTTCAGATCCTTAAAAACTGTTGTTTCTGATGTTATCTATCTAACAGGGTCTTCAGTACTCTTTTCATTGTCAGAGATTAATTTAATGGATGAAGTAGAATAATAAGGAGACTACTGGGGGAGAATGAACCTTCTCCCAAGAGATTCCTAGCAAATTAAGAATGATTTTTATCATTTTTTGGAAAGAGAATCTCTAAAGCTATGTCCTTAAAGTGTCCTTGCCAACAAGCACCATAAGCATTGCCCGGGAATTTGTTAGAAATGCAAAGTGCTAGGACCTCCTCCAGATCTACAGCCAGGGATTTGGGGTGGGGCCAGGAGTCTGGGTTTTAACAAGTCCTCCTGGTGATTTTGCTGCTTTGCAGTCAGACTTCCGTACTTGTTACTGACTTATATATTGTCAATGTTTTTGAGAGTTTTTTTCCTTTTTTTTGCAAGTAACAGTCAACTTTGAGAAGTTTAGAAAATGTAGAACTATAAAAACGTGACAGAAGACAAGCCTTTTTTAACTGCATCTTCCTAAAGAGAATACAGTACTTTAAAATGAAGTGTGTCTGGTATTCTGAAGTGCACGTTTCAGCCCGGGGTGGGGATGTTTTATGTAAAGTGAAATCTCTTTGTCCAGGATGAGGATTCCTAAAGCTCTTCACAGATGGCTGAAATATTTCCATAGCATCATATGTATTCTGAATTTGTGTGTCATTTGACTTATGTACATTAGACTTAGAACATACCGCTTTTGGCTAGGAGGAGGCTATGGTGCAATTTTCTTTGTTTGTCCCAAATCCGGGTTTATGGGACAGCAGCTGCCTCCACCATGCTGCCCAGGTTTAACCCCAAGATCAAAGTCCTCTATCTGAGGTGCACAAGTGGCAAAGTCAGTGCCACATGTGCCCTGGCTCCCAAGATGGGTCTGTTGGACCTGTCTCTGAAAAAAGTGGGTGATGACATCGCCAAGGCAACTGGTGACTGGAAGAATCTGAGGATTACGGTGACACTGACCATTCAGAACAGGCAGGCTCAGATCGAGGTGGTGCCTTCTGCCTCTGCCCTGATCATCAAAGCCCTCAAGGAGCTGCCGAGAGACAGAAAAAAGCAGAAAGTCATTCAACACAGTGGAAATATCACTGTTGATGAGGTTGTCAATATTGCCTGACAGATGCGGCACCCGTCTTTAGCCAGACAGCTTTCTGGAACCATTAAAGAAATCCTGGGGACCGTGCAATCTGTGGGCTGCAATGTGTACAGCAGGCACTCTGATGACATTGTAGATGACATCAACAGCGGTGTTGTGGAGCGCCCAGCTAGCTAAGAAATACAGAATATTCCAAGGAAAAGATGATCCAACAACCAAACTAAAAAACATCACCTTGATGAAAGAAAAAAAATTTAAAAATATCTGAAAAGATAAAAGGCTTTGACACAAAACTTTAGATAGAGTACATTACGTTGTGCACATGTTGGAAAACTAATTTTTTTCTGGAAAGCAGTTTGAACAGTATTTTACTATTTTGTTTCTCTGGATAGGCAGAGAAAGTCTTCCTACAAAATCCTGTGAAAGGTGTACATCCAACTTCTCAGAAACTGCCAAACTCTTATCCAAAGCAGTTGTACCATCCTATGTCCACACTAGGAGTGTACGAGACTTCCAGTCACTCCACACCCTCACCCACACTGGGTGTGGTGCTATGGGAGCGTGGTGTCATAGCCATTCTACGAGGGCTAGTGTTGTGATTTTAATTTGCATTTCTCTTATGACTGATGGTGCTGAACATCTTTCCATGTGCTTACTTGCCATTTGTATAAGGAAGTCCCCAACTTACGAATGAGTTCTGTTCTGGAAAAATTGTTTCTAAGTGAGATTCATTGATAAGCTGACAAAGTGGGTCTTACATAGTCCACCTGTGAGAGTTTGCAACTCAAATGTTCGTAAGTTGGAGACTTACTGTATCTTCTGATCCAGTCATTCCAGTTTTTATTAAAAAATAAAAGCACATGTCCAGATAAAGACTGAGTTGTGTCTCCTCAAAAGTCCTATGTTGAAGCTCTTACCTAATGATTGTGCTTAGAAATAGGGTCTCTAAAGAGATAGTTAAGGTAAAAAGAGATAAGGTGGTACCCTGATACCAAAGGATCGGTGTCCTTATACAAATAGACCCCCGGGTGCTCTCTCTGTGTCTCTGTCTCTGACTCTGTTACACACACACACACACACACACACACACACACACACACACAGTCTTGGTGAACACACACAGAAAAGGTCATGTGAGCACACAGGAAGATGGAAGAGGCCTGACCGGAAACAAACCACACTGCCACCAAGGTTTGGAACTTCCAGCCTCCAGAACTGTGAAAACATACGTATCTTGTACAGGGCCATTTCGTCTGCAGTGTTTGTGAGAGCCTGGGCCGGCTAATAGGATCCACACAGTTTTCTTTGCAAGAGTCAAGCACTGGATGCCTCCCAAATGAATAGGAAAACATTTATAGTATTTATATGCAATGGAATACTACTAAGCAATAAAATCGAATCACTTATATATGCAATGTGGATACATCTCAAAATAGTTGTGCCAAGTGAAACAAACCAGACAAAAAGAGTTGACGTGGTATGATTCCTTCCATTCACATAAGCCCTGGAGAGTGCAGATAATCTACAGTGACAGAAAGCAGATCTGTGGTGGCCTGGGGTGGGGAGCTGTGGCGGGGGATGGGAGTGAGGCTTGACAAAAGTGCAGGAGGACATTTTGTTGGGGCGATGGATATGTTTAGTCGCTTGTTTAGATTGTGCTGTTTTCTGCGTGAATACATGCACCAAAACTTATTAAACTGCATACTTTATGCACTTATGGTTGCCAAATATATTCAGCAATGCTGCTAAAAAGAACTGTGTGGAATCGCATCTCTCATTTTGTGTCAAGCACATTTAAGAATTTTCTTTCCTCTAGCCCCTGACAAAGAAATGAAAAGGAAATGCCTCAATCAGAACAGGCTGTCACGGTGGGGGGCACGTCACTGCACTTTCCCTGTGAGCAGCCTGGGACAGAATTCCTGCCCTTCCCCAGACTCCCAGTCTTTCCATTACCATCGGAGGTAAACAGCAAACACAAGCAGAGCCGGCTAAGCTGCAGAAACAAGAGCAAAGGTTCTGCTGAATGCTGTGGTAAAGAGTGAAAAATTACTCTGACTCTTTTAGTGACATTGGCAACTCAGGACGACGTTGCAAACAAGAAAACCCTCTGTAAGTAAAATAGGGAGACGGCAGCTCATAAATCGGGCAAAATATTTTAATAATGAAACTCAAAGTTGGACACAGAATTTGATTAGAAATTTAAAACCTGCTTCAATTTCGCAGAAGCTTGGAAGATAAAATAGGAATTTATTCATGGTTTTAGGTAACATGAACACAAACACGAGATTTATAAGGCACTTTGGGGGTCGCACCGATGCACTGTTTAGATGCGGCCAAAATAGCAGGGAAGGACAAGACTCATCATACAAAGTTCTTGGCAAGTCACTATAGAAGGAAATGCTCAATGTTGCCAATTGTTCATTTTATTTCTACTCCTCCATGGAAGCCAGGTTGTGTGTGTGTGTGTGTGTGTGTGTGTGTGTGTGTGTGTGTTGTTTTATTTTAGCATTAACGTCCTCGGTTTTAAGTGAACATTTTAAGCTATGGCTACCCAAGACAACAAGTGGTAGAAGGAACTCACACTATCTGATACCAGAGCTCTTGCTCTTTCTCACATTCAGGGTAGAGCAGAGGAGTTTTCTGTGAGACCTGCGTTCACCTGCCCCGTGACTCCGTGTCTCCTCTTAGCTGTGACTCGCATGAGCTCGCTGCTGGTTCCCAGCTGGCGAGCACAGGTTGCACCTGCTCCGAAGGCCAGCGGGGGCCCTGCCCGGCCGGCGGCTCAGCACCGCTGCCCGTGCACGGACTCGAGGACCCACCAGGGGTCACTGCAGCCTCAGAGCTATTGTGCCCGCAGGTCCGGGAAGTGGCCGGCCGCGCGGAGGGCGTGGGGCTGGGACGGCCGAGGGCCGGGGTGGGAGCCGAGCTGAGCCCTGTCCTCCGGGCCAGCCTCCCGGTCGCCTAGGGAAACCGAGCCCGCGCGCTCGGGGTTGCAGCTCGGCGGGGCGCAGCCTGCGGCTTCCTCGCGCGGACCTGCGGGCGCCCAGCCCTGGGACACCTCTGCTCCGCCTCCGCGCCCGGTGAGAGCCCGCCCAGAAAGGGCGCCCCGCGGCGGCCAGCGTCTCGCGCTGCGCTCCGGGACCTTTTGCTGACGTCCGGATCCCACCCAGCTGCACCTGGGCTGCGCCCGCCCGGGCACCACCCTCGCGGCCGAAAGAACTTTCCCCGGAGCCCGGCGGCCCGGCCCCGCCCCCACCGCGCTCCCCGCCGGGCGCCGGCTGCTCCGCGCCGCCGCGGCCCCTCGGCCCGGCTGTCTGCATGTCCGCAGAGGCCGCCGCACTGTGCGGCGGCGGCACGGCTTTCCCGCAGGCGGAGCTTGAACTTGGCCTCTCCGGGCCCCGGGGATGAGTTCGGGGGCCCCCGGACGGCAGCCGCGCCCCGCCTCGAGCTGACCGCTCCCCGCTGGTCCCGGTAGGACGCCCGCGGCCCTTTGGAGCCCTCTCGGGCCCCACCGCCCGGTGTTGGCGGAGTCGCTCGCGTGACGCCCGGGCGGCTGCCCTCCCGGCGCCCCTGTGAGCCGTCGAGGGTACCCGACACAAAAGAGCCGCCGGGGACCCGAGGCCGAGGGGCGGCCCCGCGCCCCCGCTGCCCGGTGGTTTGCCTTCCTCAGGTCTGCCCGCCCCGCCTTCGGAAGGCCGGAGCCGCAGGATGCACCGGGCCGCGCTCGCCTCCCGGCGCGTGGCCCCGGCGGCGCCCGGGCTCTGACTCCCGGTGATCTCCGCCCCGCTGCGCCCGCGCTCGCCGCCGCCCCGCCGGGACCTGCCGGTCGCCCTCGCCGCGGCCCGGACCGTACATTAAAGCTTCGCGCCTGGGGGAGGGGGCGGCTCGGCGGCTCGGACGCTGGTTCTCACGGCCGCGCTGGAACGGTCTCCGCCGACATGGGCTGTTTCTGCGCTGTGCCGGAAGAATTTTACTGCGAAGTTTTGCTCCTGGATGAATCCAAGCTAACCCTCACCACACAGCAGCAGGGCATCAAGGTAGGTGCGGAGCGCGTCCCGGGGGTCTGCAGTCCGGGGCTCGGGTCCCGGCTTTGTCTCGGGGCTGTCACCGCGAGGCGGGAGCTGCGGCTGTGCGCGCTGGGGAGCAGAGAGCGGGCGGGCTGGCCGGGCTGGGGTAACCCATTCCTTCGTAAAGCGAGCTTCACGTCGCAAAGGTGACTCCAAGCACCCCCTGCTCGCCGCAATCCGCGATCCTGCGCCGGTGACCAAACTGCCCTCGGCTGCCTATCCGAGCGCCTAGGCCCCTCGCGGTTCCCACGGAGGCGCAAGATTGAGTGCAGGCTGCACCCTACCCCTGTGTGTAAGGCACGGTTCCACTCGGCTTTGTCGGAGAGAATTTTCTCTCCATAACTTCCTTGGGAAGTAAACTAGTGCATACCTTGAAACACATGAATTGGACCGGTGCGATTGTTCTCTGGGTGTGTGATTGAGTAGTATGACATTTGCACCGAAAACAATTTCCTTTTTCCCAAAGCGAACTGGTTTGAGCCCCACATTTAAAGTAAACGTCTCTCAAAGCGGTTCGGTAATACCTCTGCTCCGATTTGCCGTCGCCGAAAACGCATCTGCGTTAAAAACCCGAACAAAAAGGCTGCGGAGCTTCCAGGATCCACTTCCTTAGTGTTGATGAGTACTTACGCGTGTTCCTGACAACCTGAGGATGCGCCTGCGCGCCTGTTTTGCTCCCGGCGCAGTTTAACCTTCTACGGGAGATCCCAAACCTGGGCGTTTGGTTGTTCTGTTTCTCTTTCACCTTTAATTTTAAATTACTAAGGTATTTTAGATAACGCGGCGGCTGAGTCTGGTGAAAAGAAGCTGCCTCCTCCGCCGATAAAGCTGGCTGGCTGAGAAGTCCAGTTCCGGCTGCTACGTGTCTCCTCTTAGTCTTGTCGCTCAGAAGTTAATTCTGGAGGGGTAGGCCCTGGGCGTTCACTTCAGCGAATCCGTCTTTACAGCTCTGCACACCCTGCAGTAACTGCTCCTGGGGAGAAGTCTCAGCGTTGATGTTGACATATTTGAAGTACAGACTTCTAATTTCACAGGTGTCTTTTGTAGGGGAGAGGGCCAAAAGTGATCAGTTAAAGCTACAAGATCCGTAGAAATCTTTCCTTTAGGAAATTGTTTTCACTGTTGTGTCCTCAGTAGTTATGATCAGCAAAATTTTCTTTAGTGGCCAATGAAGCAGTCTTTGAAGGAGAGTGTTCATTTTGCATTTCATCTTTATGTATGCAAACACTTCATCAGCCTGAAAAAGTTAGGAATTTACAGGATGAGGTAAAAATTTGCCTAAAAAGTTAGGCAAAAATTGTAAAACCCCCAAGTTCTCAGTAGTAAAGAGATTCTCTGTGGTGTGGGAGTGGAAACAATTAGAAAAAAGTAAACCGTGATTTGATAGTAAAACAATGAAGTCTTCCTGAAGCATAGAGTCAAAACTCATCTGGAGCCTAGAGTCATAGGCAGCCTGAATGTTCTGTGTAGGCACGAAAACCATCCCATCTGCCCAGGGAGGGTATTCCGTCAAAGGAGCACCCAAGATTTGGGACCGGATGGCAACATTTTGTCGATGAAGCATGCATCAAAAATCCACATCCATAATCAATTATAGTAACTGATGGTGCTTATCTTGATTTACAAATAGGTTGAAAATTGGTGAGTCAAAGGCAACAGCAACTTTGTAATACTGTAGTTTTGGCTGTGTGCCATATAACTAAACAATAAATTAAGCTGGGTTTTGTTGGAAGTAATCATTTCACAACAGGGCTGGCCTCTTTCGGTGTCATGCCATGATTATTTTGATGGCCACGTGTGTAACGTAGATGTCTGCTGAAGTTAACCATGTTATCTGCAAGTACCATCAAAATGCACAGGTCTGCTTGTGGTATGTACTGAATTAAACATATTTGTATATAAATGGTATAAGGTGTGAAAAAACATCTTATGTGTAAACAATACTACAAAAGAATGAAAGGAACGTGTGTGTGATTCTGTACATACTTGATTTATAAAATTTTTTTTCTAACCTTCCTAAATTATGATGCATAGGTACAGTTACTGTAAATTGTGTTAGATAAATTAGCTCCTACTTTAGTTTATAAACTAAAAGTAAACAACCACTTCAAAGTTAATAGCCAATAGCTACTACAGTATTGTGGTGTTCTCCCTTGGGATGGTACTTTTGATAATTTTGATTATCACTTATTAAAAACAAAGTTAAACAGGAATTATCAATGAATCCCTTTCCCTCTGAAATTAGAACAGGAAAAAGTCTCTATCTTTGTATTTTTGAAGTATTTTCTAATACTTACTTTGTGATGACCCTTTGTCCTATTCCATTTTCCTGTTCTCAAGTGAAAAGACAGCTAATTTTGCATTAAAATTATTCACATATTTTATCCTACATGGTTACTTAAGCATTTGTTTGTAAAAAACAAGAAAGAATTTGTTTGTGTTTCTCTTATAACAATGCATTGAATTAGAAGATTAATTGAAGTACGTTAAAGTAAAAGATGCAAGAAGAAAGCTTGGTAAAACTTTTTTCCCCTGTGTGTCATTTTGAAAACACTCTATGGACTTAGGTACCATATTACAAATTGAACGTTGTGATGCACACCTGTGAGCCCAGCACTTGGGAGGCTGAGGCAGGAGGATTGCTGTGAATCTGAGGCCAGTCAGAATGGAATAGTGACACTGTGTGTCAGACAACAGCAAGAACAACAACAACAACCAAATGGAGAAGTTATAACTAATTTTGTACAACTTAGATTGAACTTTTTCATTGACCCTAGGAAAAAAATTAATGTGTTCCCATGGAAAACATTTCAGCCCGAAAATAATAGTTGCATGTCTTCTGTGTTCAGATGAATATCATTTAAATTAGAAATAATTTTCTATTTAAAAGTAATTAGAAAAATAAACACAATATTTTTGTAACCACATCAATGTTCCATAGATATTTGCATTCTTATCTTGCTTCAGAGGTGACCTCACTTGACAAGCAGGAAGTCTTTAATCCGGTTTGTAGTGTGAGCTCTGGCTGCGACTTTAAAATCTTAAGTTTATATAAACTGAGAACTATTGGTTATGTGTGTAGAGCCATACATTAGTTTTTAGCTGTTTGTTCTCTGCGGCTATCTCTGTTGTTTATTCAAGTAAGAATTTCTGCTATGGTTGGTCTCTGTCTTTTGAGTAATGTTTGTTCTGGAAATCTTTTGTTAGGTCCTTTGTAGTTCTCCGTGCTAGGGAGGGTAGAGATCTATTTGTTCTTTTAGAAAGCAAAACTTGGTCAATGACTCAACTACCTTTTCAGATTGTTAATTGGTTAGCAAAAGATTTTTGGTGGGCGGGGGCATCACAAGGTTTGATTATAAATGTAGTCCTCCACATTGATTTTGCAAATATGAAACAGTTTAATTTTTTTATTTGTTTGAGACAAAGTCTCAGGAGCTCAGACTGGTGTCACATTTGTGGCGATCCTCTTGCCCCAACTTCCCAAATGCTGGGATTACATGCATGTCCC
Source organism: Dinomys branickii (assembly GCA_004027595.1). NCBI lineage: Eukaryota > Metazoa > Chordata > Mammalia > Rodentia > Dinomyidae > Dinomys > Dinomys branickii. Next base: position 10,917 of record PVLD010003685.1, read on the forward strand.
ACCATGTCTTGCAAGACTTGGCCCCCAAAGACACTCATTTTTCTAGATATGTTAAGTAAATTAATGAAACTAATGAGACTGGAAAATGGTAACTCCTTGAGCTTTTGAAAGTGGCTTTACTGCACACAGGTCTTCTGTTAATTGCAAATAATGTTAGATCACCCATCATCCTGAACTCCCTGAAGGAATACGATGTCAGTTTTGATGCTCTGATTAGAAACTTACTGATAAATCAGAAAAAGAATTACAAGGCAGGAATTTAAAGTATATGCATCTCATTTACCAAGAAGTGTAATTTCCATTCCATTGGACTAGTGAAGAAGATGTCCCAGAAGACTGAGAGGGAAAGGGAAATGCGGTAACTCTTCACAACTTGTATTAAGTACATGTGCAAATACCTCTGTCTTTTGGATCAGCCACATAACTTATAAACACAGGTTAACGCAAGGAACCTTTGTGTTAATAGAAGCTGGCTGTGCGTCTTGGTCTCGATTGGGTAGTACATTAGACGTGACTGAGGTTCGAAGCGCCCCTCCTCCATACTGCATCTGACTTTCTAAAACTGAGATGTGGTATCCATGTCATGGCTGCTTAAGATGAATTAATATTTGTAGAAGGAACTTTTTCTTCTTGAAAAAATTACATACCTTTTATTTTCCATGACTGAATATTTTCTGTCTGTCTTTTTCTTACCATTTAGTTCAGGCTGGCCTTGAACTCCCAGTTGAAATTAACTAATAATTTTAAAACTAAGGGGAAAGCATTGTTACCTCCAGCAGCGGATGGCTGCCCTTCTCCGGGTGCTGATACTGTTCCTGGCTGATAGTGAGCTTGTGCTGCCCTGTTACTGTCTGTCTGTCCTTGAGTTCTAGAATGCTAAGCCTCAACTAAGTTTGAATGGATGCAGTGTTTTTGCTGCCTTTGAGCATGAGTGAGAAGGGTTGAATCTAAATTAGAGGGACAAATGTCTTGACTCTGCTTCTGATTAGCTGTGTGGACAGCAGTTTATTATTTTTATTGGGGCACACAGAAGATGGAAAAGTAGTTTTTTTCTTTGTTCTGTGTCAAGTGTTCTCCCAGGCAGTAGGGCCAGACAATCCTTCGCTGCCCTGTCCCCTGTAGGATACTTTAGTGTTGCTCCTCGTCACTCCCGTGAGATGCCAGCAGCATCTTCCCCAGGCACCACAGCCGAAATATCCTGGATGTTGCCCAGTGTCCCTGGTGGGCAGAATCACCTCGGTAGTGGACCAGCACCGGAGAGCGCAGCAGCTGCCTTTCTTCCTATCTTTGGTGCTTCGTCTTCCACGCTGGATGCAGAGGAAGCTTTTGGTGCTTGCTGTTTTTCCCATTTTTGTCATGCTGTGGAGCAGTGAGTTGTTTGCCTTCTGTTTTGGTGAAGACAACATGATTGTCAGTGTCTTTAACTTGTTGCTTAGTCTTGCAGGAGGAGCAGTGTGTGTAATGATGTGATAAACAGCCTGGGCTGTGGGGTCAGGCTGTCCTGTTTAAATTGTGGCTCCACTAATTTCTCACTGGGCGGGGGCCTTTAGAACTATCCCTTTTGGAGTCTTGGCCTCATCCTCTGTAACCTGGAGACAGTAACAGCGCTCACCTAGTGCCCTGCATGTGATGAGCACCCAGAAAATGGTGACTTGACTTTTCCTCTTTTCCATCCTGCCTTTCTTGTGTGGACGCAGTCCTGGTTCGAGATAAAGTCCCGGTGTCACTGTTTGAGTAAGCGCTCTCCCTGTTTGGGCCAGCTGTGCTGCCCAAAGACCTGCAGAACTGCAGTTTCTGGAACATTCTGTCTGTCTCGGGCCTGTGCATGGGTCCCTGCACCCTCTCATCTTTCCTGAACACACCCTCAGCTAAACCATCCTTTTAAGACTTGAATCAAGTGTCGCCTCTGCTGGGAAGCTTTCAGCTGAGCCTGACCAGGCAGAATGAAGTGCTGGTCCGCACCTCACACACATCCTTGTCACAGCATGTGGCATATTGTGAGCACCCTGAACTCATCCATCTCCTCTGGAACCCCCACCTGTGATCCCCGGCAGCTAGGACTGTACACTGCATGTGGCAGGTGCTGACTTGCCATAATTTGAATGGAGCATTACAGTTGGAATAGGCCCTGTTGAAAATCTTTAATATGGATAATGAGATCGCTTTGCCAATTTTATTTTTCACAGAAAAGATGCCGGAGTGAAATTTTTCACTGTGAAAGATCTGTTGCCAAGGCACTCTAGTTTGGTCTTGGTAATGGGTAGAAAATGAGATGGTTCAGTGGACTGAAGGCATGTGGTGCTCTGAGGGGCTGACTTAGAGGCTGCTCCAGAAAACGTGAGTCACCACACTTTCTGTCTCGCAGAGGCAACGCCGTCTTCCTGTTTCTTAAATACCACTTTTCCTTCCAGCTTCAAAGTGCAGCATTTTGGGAGAGGTGCACATTCTGTGGATGGATGAGGGAGCCTCTTGCTTCGGTTATTTTTTGTCTCTTGTTCTTTAACTGCCTGGGAGCAGCGTTGGCTGGTTTTATAGTGTGGATTTACATAATCCACGACCACTGCATAATTTCTAATCTTGCTGTATTCCCCATTTTACTCTTAAAGCTGCAAAGAATTAACATTTAGTAGAAAAGACAGTGAATAGGTTAAATGTGGGTTTTTTTTTTTTTTAGTTAAAAACTATGTTTTTCATTCAGATGCAAAGTGTGTTTGTCTTCAGGCCTGCCATAAAGGTGACAATCAGAGACTGGGCTGGCTGTGCCCATCCTGCCTCTCTGAGGTTGACTGCTTGGCCCAGCTTCATCTCTGAGATTCAGCCCTGGGTAGGGCTTGTACTTGCCCTCAATTGTGAGTTGTGGTGACTAACTGCCGTGGCCTCTGCGCTCTGGATCTTGTTTCTGAGCCTCATAAAATTAAACGGGCACCTGTTATCACTTGTCCTAGGCATAGACTAGGTGTGTTAAGTTCAAGAACCAGTCAGTTTACTTTGTGACTCAAAAAGCTTGTCACTACAATTTGGAGCGTCTCCACCAGTCTCAGAAATATAGCTGGCATTCCTGTGCCCCCTGAGCCATGTGTGTGTTTCCTGTTTGTTTTCTTTTTTCAGTGAAACAGCCTTTCTTCTCCAAGGCTGCATATTGTTAATCTCTCATTCTGTAACCAAACCCTCTAGTGAAAAGATCCCCAGGGCTGAGGAGCCTCCTCCCTCTAGAAGATCTGAATAATCCTTGCTGCGACCAGAAGGAGCTGGAGGACACCCAAGGAACCTCGTGCCCGAGCCCTGGTAGGGCAGATTGACAGGCCAAGGGGAAGAAGGGACAGAGAGATGGGGCCCGCAGAGGCAAGGGGGCGCGCCGGAGAGGCGTGCCGGAGAGGCCGCGGAGAGCGGAGTGCTCTGCAGGGACAAGGCCTACTGGAGGATTCGGTGGTGAGGGACGGAGCAGTGGTCGTAGGCTGAGGCGGGAACCGAAGGGGCAGCGGGTGCATGCAGCTTGGGCAGGACGCATTCTGAGCACTCAGAGCAGTTAGTGGCCCTGAGTTTCCAGAAGGCGGTTAGAGAGGGCTTGCGGTAGAGTACAGCTTCCCACACAGACGGTACTGGGGTGGAGGTCAGGGTCCAAGCTGCCCAGTTTTCCTGCCTTGGAAGCTCTCAGGCCCCACCTTGCACTTCAGTCAGTTTAAGAAACAGCCTTGAGTGTCTGCCACCTTAAATGTTGTGTGTTAGAATCCCTCACTCTCCTCCATTCTCACGGCTCCTGACTCAGGGTGGCCTTCACACTTCGCAGTCCAGCCCCCCGCCCCGGGACCCTGTGTGGTCACCTTCATTCCCTCCCCTGCCTTTCTGTGCCCTGTGGCCAGGTTCCTACCTGCCACTTAATTACTGATGTTGTGACCGGGCTGGTGATTTTCTTGAGCCACCTCTGTTTCTTCTGGTGTAAGTTGAGGTGTGTGACACGGCCCTCACAGTGGCACACGCCTATAATCCCAGCACTCAGGAGGCTGAGGCAGGAGGATCGTTGTGAGTGGGAGACCAGCCTGGGCTATAAAGTGAGCTCAGCCTGAACTGCACAGTGAGATCCTGTCTCAAAAGGACAAAAAAAATTTTTTTTTAGGTAACAGGATAAAAGCTGAATAAGTGGTAACTATTACTTTTGAATATATTTGTTCTTCAAGTCCAGCTTGGAAATTCTAATGCCCACACCCCTGCCCAAGGTGGTTCAGGTTCTCGGAGGGGTGAGGGTGGTTGGTAGTAGTGGGGGAGTGGGGGGGTTGGATATTCATAGATGCTAATGGTTTGTCAGAGCTCCGTGCTTGAAGAAAGCGGTGCACTGGTACCTCAGATCACCAGCTCGAATCGTCGCACGATTCTGGTCGCAAACCCAGTTGGACAAGAGTGGAATCAAATTTAAGGATTAGGTTCAATGTTGACCTTAAGGAGAAATTTGATTTGGTTCTCGTGCTGTTTGGTTGGCAGCCAGAATTGCAGAGAGGACTGAGTTCGGGGACCAAGGTACCACTGATTATGCTTCAGCTGTACATCTGCTCGGGTTGCCTCAGCTACACCCGCAACCCCGCAGCTCCGCACTTACTGCTTAGATGTACAAGTCACACCTAAATCTCCCTCTGTAGTCTCAACTCCATTATCACCTTGGTTCTGATCGCCTGCTGGAGGGCACACGGATAGCTCCGCTCACCCCAGACTGGCTTTCCCTCCTGTGCTCCCTGGTTTGTGATTAACACCACACTCTGCCTTTATCCGTGAAGAGGCCTTAGTTTCCAGTTACGGCGATCTCTCTGCAAGCTGCTTCGGGGGAAGGACGTTTCATTCTCTCACCTCTCAGGGAGCCTGGGGATGAGCAGGCAGTGCTGAGGGTAGAGTGAGCGGCTTCTCCCACCCCTCCCGCTCTGCCCTCTGGGGAGTCGGTATTGTTGCAGGGGGCAGCAGAGGGCCAGATGGTTCTGGGGAAAGAGATGGTGCTGGGTAGTAGAGATGGCCACTTTGCCCTGGGAGGAATTCAGTGGGGTGGAGAGGAACTGGGCTTTAGCCATAGATAAACCTGGCTCCAAATCTTCCTCTCTTTTGTTGGTGCTGTAAACATGGCCAAGTCACCTTCTTTGTGTTTTCTTATCTCTAAATTTAGGGCAGGGCTTTCTGCCTTATCTTGAGATACTGAAACCTTTCATGCTGCCTAGTGGGAGGCAGCTGCTTTGGGTAGCGATGAGGGAGGGGAAGTCTTATATGGGAGCCCAGTTCAAAGTGGTGTGGATGGACCACTGTTGACTGTCTGAATCAATCTGGATAAGAAAATGTAACATAAGCTAATGACTCCAAGAGAAAAACACATTTTTCCTTTTTCCATTTTAGGTTTTCCAGGTTTAAGTAGTATATCTGCCTGACTCCTTCATTTCTTACTTAGTTTTTAAAAGTAGCTTCATTGAGATATAAATTATATGCCGCACAGTTAAAAGGTACAGTTTTTTTCTATGTAGTCAGAGTTGGGCAACCATTGTCACAGTCAGTTTTCAAACATTGTCGTTATTCCAGAGAGAAACCTCATACCCATTAGCACCTGCTCCGTTTCCTTCCAGCCCCAGCCCCGCTACCCCTAGGCAGCTACACATCTTCCTCTGTGCATAGGTTCGCGTACACCGGACATTCCATGTAACTGCGTAATACACCACGTGGTCGCTCGTGATTCGCTCTCACTGCCGTTTCAGCATTCACGGTGCAGCACGTGTTGGTACTTCGTATCTTTCTACTGCTGAATAATCTCTATTCTAGGAATATACTTCTACATTTTATTTACTTTTTATTTGTCCAGATGCCAAACTTGCAGATTGTTTTTACTTTTTTGACTATTATAAATTACTGCTGTAGCTTTTAGGTTGGGTGGCACACACCTGTAATCTCAGAATTTGAGAGGCAGGAGGATCACTGTGAGTATGAGGCCAGCCTGGGCTACAGAGTGAGCTCAAGGCCAGCCTGACCTGCATAGTGAGATCTTGTGTCAAAAACAAACAAGCAAAAACACTGTTGCTTTGAAGATTCATTTATACAAATCTTTGTGTGGACATACGCCTCAGTTTTTGTTACGTATGTACCTAGGGGCGAAGGCTTAACAGTTGAAAGAAGAATCAAATGGCTCCCAGTAATGTCCGCATCATTTTACAGTCCCACAGCCATGGAAAATTCCCAGTTTCTCCACATTCTCACCAACTCTTTTTATAATCTGCCTTTTTGATTACAGCCTTCCTATTGGGGTACCTCAGTGTTTTGTTTTGTTTTTAATTTTGGTTTTTTGAGACAGGGTTCTTGCTTTGAACTCGCTATGTAGCCCAGGTTAGCCTTGAATTTACAGCAGTCCTCCTGCCTCATCCTGTCCAGTGCTGGGATTACAGGCTTGTGCCACCTCTCTCAGCTTAATAAATGTAGATTTGGTACTTAATTCAAATGGCTCTTGAAGACTGAGGCGGCAGCAAGTGTTGTGCAGTACTGGAGGCTGTGAGTAAGGTGAGTGACAGAGACGATTTATTTCAGTTCTTCCCTGAAAGAGCACAGAATCTGCATTAATGAAATCTGAATTAAAGAGATTTTCTCTAGCAAGTTTGATATTTAGAACCTCCAGAGATGATTTTAATTAATTTTAAGAAGTGTGTTTTAAGTGTGTGCCACCAAGCTGGCTGTCAGTGTTTTCATTTTCATTTACTCTTAATTTTTAGTGAGTTGAGCACCTTTTTTTTTTTTTTTTGGTCCGGTACCGGGGATCGAACTCAGGACCTTGCGCTTACCAGGCAAGCGCTTATGCCACCGAGCTATACCCCCAGCCCACCTTTTTAGTACTAATTGACTATTTGTTTATATTTAGAGAGATGTCTACTAAGATTCTTTGCAAATTTTTAAAATTAGGTTGTCTTTTTAGTGAGTATTTAAAATATATTGTATATACAAATCTCTTATCAGATATTTGATTGACAAGTATTTTCTCCCTTTCTGTGGGTTATCTTTTTACTTTCTTATGGTAGTTTTTCTTTTTCTTTTTCTTTTTTTTTTTTTTTTTTTTCCGGGACCGGGATCGAACTCAGGGCCCTAGTGCTCAGCGGCAAGCACTTAGCCCACTGAGCTGTACCTCCAGCCCTCTTATGGTAGTTTTTCAAACACAAAAAGTTTTAGTTTAGATGAAATCTGGTTTTCTTTTGTTGCTTGTGCTGTTGGTGTTGTGTCAGAGAAATTATTTCTTAAGCTAAGGTATGAAGATTTATTCTTGCGTTTTAAGTTTTATAGCCTAAGGCTTTCCATTTAGGTCTATGATCCATCTTCATATTTTTGCACGAAATCATCCAGTTGTCCCAGTATCATTTGTTCAGAAGATTATTTTTCCCACCCTTAAATTATCCTGGCACCTTTATTTAAAAAAAAAAAAAAACGATAAATGTGAGGGTTTATAGCTGTGCTTTTCATTCTGTTCCACTGGTCTGTATGACTCTGTGTATCTTGTTTGTTTGTACTAGTTCCTTGCTAAATTTGATATGTGAAATTCAGCAGGGAAAACCCTCCTGGTTAAACACGTTTAATATTTTGAAAAGAATTTCTGCAAAGTTCTTGGAGGCACTGACATTGTGTGTTTCACCTACTGTTAAATTCTCGAAAGTCAATGCCAGGCACATGGTGGTGCTCTGTAAATATTTGCAAAGGGCCAATTTAAGTCATGCTGCTGCTGTTGCTTTTGTAACTTCAAATTGTGCTTGAATACTGTGTTTCTATTTCTCAAACTTTTCTGTACAAGATTTGAGCATTCTTGTTTATGTTCTGGAAAGGATTTGCCTTTGATTCTTTGTGTAAACCACCTGATGGAGGACTGGAAAGAGGACATCTGCATGTTTTATGAATAACTTTTTTGGACAGCTTCAATAGGTAAAGATACTAGAAAAGTTAATATTTAAATAGGTGGCTTTCCTATAAGCTTGAAACATACTGAAAAATTCTTAGAGATTTATGAGTAACAGAGCAATATATGCTGGTTTTTTTTTTAGGAAGATAATAGAGACGGCTAGAAGACTACTTCTGAGCACACACAACCTCTTGCCTCATTTCAAACCCTGAACTTCAGGGATTTCTAGCAGGATTGCAGGCTATAGCCAGGGAGCAACCACGCCATTAAGGTTTGGATTAGGATGCGCTATCACTGAGGAAAACGGTAGCAAATGTTAGTAGCACTGAAATTGGCGCAACGTAAAGCTCTACAGTCTTGTCTGGATTGTACAGTTTCAAAGCCACTGGTGTTCAAACTCTTCAAAAATCTCAGTCGATTCGGGGCTACAACAGCTGTCTTCGTGAAGGGGATCTCGGGTGCCTGGGATCTAGGTAACGCCGCCGCGTCCCTAGGTCTTTCACACCAAATACTTAACACTTTCCGTTTGTCAGTGCTTTTTCAGCTGCTCTTCGTTCTTTTGTCCAATAGTTCAGCTGACCTTCTGCACTAAACCTGTGACAGTCATGTGTGGTCAGTCAGCTCAGCCCATGGACAGCCCGGAAAAGGCGGCAGGTAGCCAGGGTGGAGGTGGGGAGGAGGTGACATAAATTAAAACAGACTGTGGGGTGCTGATCTCTGTGGGCCCAGAGCCATGTGCCCTCCCCCCCCCATCTCTTACCCCTACTGTCTTCACTGCGTGGAAGGAAGGATTGAGAGCTGGTTATAGTGACAGAGTTCAGAATTTATTGACAACCACTTAGCTTCACTGCCAGCCCGATGGCCTTCCATACTCCCAACCCCTTCCGGTGTTTTTGTTTTGGTCTCCTGTCTAAAATGAAATCTTTCTAGTTCTGTGGTTCCTGATTACCTTTTTCAGCCTTATTGTTTGCAGCTGTGGAACTCTTCCTGGTTAGGTCATATTTTTTTGTTTGTTTCTGTTTTTGTATTTTTAAAAAAGTTTACCAAGAGATTGCTTATGTGAAATTTTTTCAGAATAATAGTTATTACATTGCATTTTAATTTTTTGGCTATTTTGAAAATTCTTGCTCATCGGAAAAGATTCTTATTAAGATAAATGATTAAGATTCTAACAAAGATAATTTTCATTTATCTAATACTTAATTTCTTGAATGGCATGGTCTTAGACTTGTGTCACTTAAATTTTTTCCATGGTCTTTATATTATAAAGCCTTTACCCTGAGTTCTTACAGCTCTGTGCTGACATCTCTCCAGGAAAGGTAATTAAAAACTCATTAGTGACCCTTTTTATTGCCTGAGGGAGGATGCAGAGGAGAGAAAGGTAAAATTGGTTTTTTTTGTTAAGGGGTTCAGATGTCCTATCATCAGGAGACTAATAGATCATTTCCCCTGATAGTGATAATTTCTTCATGCTTTTGCTGCTGTTTACAAGGGCGGTTGGAGGATGTGCGAATTTTCCAGAATTCCTCAGAGAGCCTGCTTCTCTTTTATTTCACTGTCTTTACATCATGTTCTGGGACACTTATTTGAAGATAAATAGGTTTTGAGTGTGAGGGTGTATTGGGGTCTGAATCAGTGCTATGTGTCTGTAATTGTGGGTCAGCATTTGTGAACTCAGTTGTGTAAGATTTTATTTAGAGCTTATTGTGTACCCAGTGGCATCCTGATTTCTGGTGGTGGACAGTGCATCAGAAGGAGGACTTTTGTCCATAAGAAATTTAACTTCTAGGTGGAAAGACAAAACATTTACTTGTAAGACAATAGAGGATAATGCAGGACACTACAACACCAAGTAATGGGGTCTGTGGTGGAATTCTAATAAGTGCAGAAATTCTCTTTTTTTGGTTGGGGGGAAGACAGGGTCTCGCTACATAGTTCAGGCTGGCTTTGAGTTCACTATAGAGCCCAGGCTGGCCTTGAATTCACAGTGATCCTCCTGCCTCAGTTTTCAGGGTGCTGTGATTATACATGTGCACCATCATGCACAGTTTCTAGAAGTTCTTATAGAAAAGAAATACATATAGGGTAAGGTTAATCAAGAAAGGTGTTTTAGAAAAGTGAGTACAAACTCTGGGGGCCCAGTGTGTTCAAGGATCCAAGATTTTTCAGATTCCAGTAAGGTCATATGGTGTATACATTATGCAACCTTCCAGGGCAGGTCTAGAGTGGTATCTCATAAACCCCAAACATCAGTACTTCTGCAATTTCACATTTGGATATTCACAGTAAATGGGGGTAAAAAAGGACTATAAAAAGCTTTGTAGCAACAGATTTTCACTCCTATGTGGGTTGGCTCTTGCTATGTATCAAATTATGAAGAATCAGCATTTATCATTTATAGTTTCTGTGGGTCAGAAATCCAGGAGTGGTTTAGCTGGCCACTCTGATTCAAGATCTCTGATGAAGTTATGCTCAAGATGTGGCTGAGGGATTGGTCACCTGGAGATGGTAGATCTGCTTCCAAGTTCATTCCTGTGGCTGTTGGCAGACCTTGGTTCTTCACTGGCTGTTGACCGAAAGCCTTGGCTCCTCCCTGTGTGGCCTCTGCATAGTTTGAGTCCCCTTGTAACATGGCAGTTAGCTTCTCTCTAGAGCAAGTGATGAGAGAGGCAGATGGACATGGGAAAGGGAGAGAAGGAGGGATGGAGGGAGTGGTACCAAGATGCAGGCCACAGTCTTTTATAGCATCATGCTATTTTGGTTGTATTTTGTTGTTCACCCCAACCAGCTTTGGTGTGAGGGGAGACTATACAAGGGTTTGAAGACCGGAAGGTGTGGTTCACTGGGTACCATCTTGAAGCTGGATTACCATAGCCCTGAGATGAGTTAAGATGAAATGATACATTTTCATATCTTTTTGGATATTAGATTGTGGAGAAGCAGTTATGGATTTCTGTAGACTTTGACCTTCTGAAAGTGATGACTTGTGAGGATGGTCTGTTCATCTCGGCTGTTCAGGATGGAGATGGGTGTCAAACAGAGAGATAGATTTAATGGAGAAGGACAAGGAGTGTCTGGCCAATGCTCAGACTAACAATTTCCTGAGTGCCAAGCCCTGCATTTGATGTGAGGAACAGACAGTTTTTAACCACCTGGAGCTTAAATCTGGAAGTAAGTTTTTTTTTTGTTTTGTTTTTTTTGCGGTACTGGGGATCGAACTCAGGACCCTGCGCTTGCTAGGCAAGCGCTTATTCCACTGAGCTATATCCCCAGCCCAATAACACAGCCTGTTTTTTTTTTTTTTTTTTTGCGGTACTGGGGATCGAACTCAGGACCTTCCGCCTGTTAGGCAGGCGCTTATTCCACTGAGCTATATCCCCAGCCCCTTAAATCTGGAAGTATACTTTTGAGAAATAATCAGTGTATGATGTAAATATGTTTATTGAAAATATTTTTATTTCTTTAATAGGACAGGCAGTCTGCATAGCAGGAGTAGGAGAGCATCATCTAGACTCAGCATCTGATTCTTCTACTGCCTTCATTTTCTAGCTTGAAAAAGCCTTCAGTGTGTTGGAGCCTTAGTTTTTCCATTTGTAAAATTACATGGCTGCTAATATCATCTTGTCAATCTAAGTATTGGGAGGCTCAAAGGAGATAATAGCTGAAAAGCTCTTGGAAAATGTTAAAGCTCTCCAAAGTGTTAATAATTATTATTTTGTGGCATCATCATTTACTCACTAGTGACCTTTAGCAAGTTGTTTAACTCAGTCTGCCTGAGTTTGATCATCAGTAAAAGGAGGATAATATTATCTACTTCCTAGGTGATGAGGGTTGAATGAAATACATGTAAGTACTCAGGGTAGTGGTCAATACCATGATAAAGATGAAATAAAGGTTAGTTGCACTACATAGCTGTATAATGCTAGGCCTAAAGAGAATTTTTTTTTTAAAGTTGTGAATCATGACCTAAATATCCTTAGGAGTTGTAAATCATAAGGCAAAGAACAATCTTTGTCAAAAGGCATTCATTATTTGCATTTGAATTTGTTGATTAGTAAATGGACTCATTGAGTTTATTTTGAAAACAACTACCAGCTTGCTCTCTCTCTCTCTCTCTATTTGCTATTGATTTGTATGTGTAACTTTTTACATTTTTGAAGGTCATAGGGTAAAAGAAAACCATTTCTGTCTCTGACAGTAGTCAGGAGTGGACTGGTCCGCTTGCTTAACCAAGCATCAATAGGTCCGTCCAGTTTAAATATCTTCGATCATCCGATGAAGATGTGTTTCAAAAATGATGCTTACATCTGAGAACCCGCAGGGTGTACCAGGTAAAATTCCTTGTCAATCATCGCTCCAGAAAAAACTCAAAAAATGACACATGGTTTTTTTGTTGATTTCAGTAATGAAGACATGATGACTTCGCTTTGTGGTAATTTAAGTGCCTTTTCCTTTTTTTGAGGCTCTTAAGAAGCTTATCAATCCTTATTTTCTAGAGTCTTTTTTCTGACAAACCCTGAAGACCTCTCCCCTAGACTTCCGTGAAAGCATTATATGCACCCAGGAGAGCAGGTTGTGACAGTGTCATAGAAACATCAGTATAGACTCAAGCATGATGGTGACTCCCAAGGGACAGCTGTAAAGGAAACCAGACCCTAGGCTGACAGCAGACCAGTCTCTTTAGGTCACAGATTTCCTTCGTGAATGGCAGTGAAGAAACTCCCGCCCATATATTTTCAGGTTAAAAAAATCTTTTACTTGAAAATGCTGTACTTTTTTTTCCTCTTTTGGTGAGCCAGACAGAGAAAGTGCTCTAACATTTAAATACCGTATTAAATATTTGTGTTTGAGTAAACAGTGACTGACTGCCCTCTAGGAACCCTTTCTCTTCCTTTTAAATATTGTTTTCAAAGGGTGAGCCACGTATAAATCCTGAGACAACATTTTCTTAAAGTATGGAAGTCAGAGTTCCTGAAAATGTGTGCATATTCAACAGAATACACCTTGCTTTACCTAAAGAAAACTCCGTATTTTTGAAAAGTTTCATTGTAAATCGATGTGGTTTTTAAATGCTTCTGTTCTTGTGTCAGAAATGTCAAGAAGATACAGGGATTTGCCCCCCACCTGAGGTGGGGAGGGTTGTGATTTTCATGTGATAAATTGCTTATAGTTTGCCGATTTTTCCATGTACTTTTTTGCTGCTGTAGTAATTGCCGCGTTGGCCAAAGCTATGATCCTGGCAAAGGCTGCGATGGTTGTTGGCACGAAGCAGAAGACAAGCAGACCTCTGCATTGGTTTTACTTTCCTACCTTCACCTTCGTGGTTAGATAAGTTTGTACCTTCTGCTTGAGGTACATACTGATGATATTGCCCTACTTTTTTTTTTTTTTGTTCTGGGAATTGAACTCAGGACCTCACACTTCCCAGGCAGGCACTTGTGCCATGGAGCTATATCCCCGGCCTTCCCTTTACTTTAATAAATTCTGCTTTCAAAGGAAGTCATAAACATGCTATTAAACATGCTAACTTTCTGGATTTCTAAGCATAATTAATCTGAAATGTTGAGCAAACTTGCTGGGGCTCTCTCTCCCTCATAGCATGTATTTGTCAAAGTTTGGCTCTCATTTTGGTAAATCTGCTGGAGTCGACTCTGTGAGAGTAGGTTAGATTCCTCTTATAGGCAGAAAAAAAGAGCAAGAGGCAATAGGACACATTATATAATTTTTATACTACGTATGAAGGAATTTTGTACTTTCTCATAGATTAAAATTTCTGGGTAAGAGGAAAGCCTCTACCATCCACATGTATGTTTGTTAATACGATTCTGGATTCTGGTATTTCTAATTGTGTCAGTGCATGCAGAGATAACATTTTTAATTAAAATGTATTAGTTTCCTCTTCTGCAGGAAGTTTTAGCTCTTCACTGAGCACAGGGTAACAGAAGCATTCCTCAGACCTGGGTAGTGTGTTAAATGCGTGTTCCATGGAAGTGTTGGACCAGAGGACAGGTGGCCAGCTGCTTTCCAGTTTCCAGGACCTGGGAGCCTGTGATGACAGTCCCTGCTTTCAGGGCCTGGAGACAGGGCCTGCGGTCTATCTAGTCCACAGCCACAATCAGCATTCCACTAGCCAGGTTCCACAGATTGTGGCTGTGTCCTTTCCCTCGTAGAGTAGACAGGAAGGTCTCAGGAAAATCAATTAAGGTTCCTGTTTTTAGCAACTTGAGTGACTGGTTTGGTGGAAAAAGAGTAAAGTTGAGCATTCTGATTTTTTTTTTTTTACTCTATTATATCTTTTCTTCGTGAAAACTCTTTTATAAGACTGTACGTAATTAACAGTTTCCAGTAAAGAAGAGTGAGGCGGTCTACTCAGTGGAAGTTTGAACAGTGCTGGCCGGGCACCTGGACAGCGTGTGTCCCACAAGACGCCTGACACCCGGTGGTGTGCAGTGACTGTGGCTCCCGTTCCCTTCTTGACACTCGGCAGCCTGTTGTGGGGATGCGAAATGAACATGCATGGAATTTTAAGAGAGCAGCTGAAAGCAGCCAAGGCTGGAAGGGGGATGTCAGTGTGGAAGAGACACAAGGCTCTCCCGGAGAACGTGTCTTGAATCTGACTGTTCGGGATAAGTGGGCCTTAGATACCTAAAAGATGAAGCATTGTCCGGTGCAAGTGCTGGGACAGTGAAGAGACTGGATGAACCGGGCGGGAAAGAGAAAAAAATAGCAGCCTGTTTCCCCTTGGAAGCAGAATAGGCAGGGGGAGGATTTGAAATCCGTGAAGAAGAGGGAAGAGCGGCTGGGTGATGGGTCAAAGGAGGGAGCCTTGTGATGCTTCTGAACATTTGACTGGCCTGGAGCCAGGGAACCTGGATCCTGGGAAGCATTGGGATGAGGAGAGAGCTGGCATTTAGTAGTAGCAGAGGGTAGAGGGGAAAAAAATGCAAGGATGCTTGGGACAGTCGTTCATCAAGCAAATATATTTTGAGAAGCTTCCAGCTGCCAGGTGTGGGGCCAGGCCCTGGATGTGGCCTTGAAGCAGAATAACACCGCCCCTGCTGGTGTGGAGCTTACCCTGGTAGGGGACCAGGGTGGGCCTGGGTGAAATGTGGGTGTGACCTGAGAGTGTATGGCGGGGAGTCTGCTGGAGTGAACTGTTCTGAGAAGGCGGTCATTGTGGGGACGTGGGTGAGGGCAGAAGTTCCAGGCAGAGGGAACAGCCTGTGCAAAGGTCCTGAAGCAGAAACAGGAAGAACCTAGCATGGCCGGAGTGTAGTCAGGGAAAGAAGGGAAAGGGCCTGCGATATCCCCTGGTCAGCATGACGGAGGGTGTGTGGACAGGAGGCTACACACTGGGGGTTTGGATGGTTTGCTCTGGGTGAAGAGGATGGGGTGAGAATCCAGGTTCTGTTTATTGGCCGTTTCTTCTCTCCTTACACCAGCTGGCTAATTTGCCTAATTATAACTGTCTGACGTGGTGATTGTTTAATGTGACTTACCTGAGATCAAAGTCATAGAAATTTATTTAGGTGTGTCAGTAGTGGGAGTCCATTTTATGGAGAAATATACCCTCATAACACAGTATTTTCTGTTTTGGACAAATGACTTTAGGTTTAAAAGCTTTAGGTTTGTCTTAGTTTATTTTTTTTGTTTTTTTGGGGGATGGAGTCTCACTGTGTAGTTCATTTCAAGCTGGTCTTTTTGGGGGGGTTGAATTAGGGTCTCGCTGTGTAGACCAGGCTGGCCTTGAACTTGATTCCCTTTCTGCCTCAGCCTCCTACCCAAGTTCTGGGATTATAGATGTGTGCCATTGCACCTGGATCATGTTTGTCTTATTTATTTATTTTTTTTTTTGCGGTACTGGGGATCGAACTCAGGACCCTGCGCTTGCTAGGCAAGTGCTTATTCCACTGAGCTATATCCCCAGCCCCATGTTTATCTTATTTTGAATGATAATTCTGGAGAGAAAGTAAGATTATTAGTCTTACATACTCTGAGTTCTAAAGCTTAGGATTCATAATGTTGTCAGGAATACGGCTCAATTCTCAGACGTGGTGCCCATTTCAGCCTCAGTGCCTTGGCGACTGCGGTTCCTTCCTGGAACGCTTTCTGCAGAATCCTCCTGCACAGCCAACCCTCACCCTTTCAGTCTTTGCTTAGTGTCCCCACTGGAGAGGCCTTCCTTCCTCTCCTGCACATCGGGCTTGCAGTGCATACTGAGCGAATGAATGCACCCTTTGAACACAGGGCTAAAGTCTGACTTCTCCGCGTAGGTCTCATGAGGTGTCACTGCCATCTTTGTCTCCTCTCCCTCTTCTGCCAGGTTAGGTTGTGTTAGCTTCCTTCTTCCAGAAGTGTTCTGACACTGAGAGGAGGGTCTGTGAGGCCCTACATCTACCACCTTGAAGTCTATGGGCTGAAGCCCAGGGACATTTCGTTCGGAGCCTATGAGCTCAAATTGGCATTCTTATTTTGTTAATACTCATGCAAGTTAGTTGAACTGATTTTGGAATCTATAGCAAATACAGGCCTAACTGGATCTTAACCACCTACCAGTCCCATCGTTTCAATACAAGATGACTAAAAGTTGCATTTCTTTCATCTTTATAAGATAATGTAACAGGAACTATATAAATGGCCATTTTATCAAATGTATTCAGTACAAGAGTCCATTGGTTGAAATGACATCGTCTGAGCAACCCTTGGGATAGTTACTATGTAAACAGACGCACTGCCCAAGTGGTGCTTTGGGAAAACTGTTAAATGGTTTAATCAAAAGGCAGAAACCCGAGCTCTAAAGAAGTGGTTATGGTGCAGCTCTGTTGTGGCCCGAGTAGCCTCCACGCTTGTTATCTGCTAGGGGTGGAGTGGACAAGCCTAGGAAAAAGAAAGGAAGAGCCATGTTTTCCAATAAAGGACTTTTCCTTGTGTTCCCTCACCTTGGCAACAATATTTTTAAATTGAGTGATTATTACTACATAGTGAATGGGTTGAACTAAATATCTCTAAGGCCACCTTTCATTTTAAAGACCTATCTAAATATTCTGCTTTGACCAGTTTGTTTCATGCATGGCTGTATGAACTGGCCATGTGCATCCTGTAGCCTATTGGCTTAGTGCGGGGATGGCAAACCCCTTAGAGCTTTCCGTGATAGATGCTGTGCACGTGTGCCCTAGGTTTGCCTCCACTAGCGTGGTGTGTACTCTAGCCCTAGCCCGAGTGCTCTGGAAGGGGAATTTCTGAATCTAAATGCATGGAGGTTTTTTGTTTGTTTGCTTGCTTCTTGGTTTTGCTGTGGATTAAGTGGGCTGAAAGACTTTGGATATGCTGCACTGTAGAATAATGGTCAGGTCACTGAGATGTTCTTTCTCCTCCCCTCTCCTGCCCTCTCCTCCCCTCCCCTTCTGTTCCCTCCGTCTCTCTGTCTCTTTTATCACTTGCTGTGTGGAAAGAACAGTCTTGAGGTCCCTTGCCAACAATCATGTGGTGAGCTGCTTAGAAGTCGATCCTTCAGACTCAGGCCAGCCTTCACTTACTTGACTGCAGCCCTGGCTGGTGGTTATGGCGCAGGTCTCAAATAGACCCCCGAAGGCTCATGCGTTTGGAAGGTGATCATGAGGGTGCTGTACTCATGAGTGGAGTCATCGACTGAGGAGTTTAGGAGCTCCATGTGTTGTTAGGAGGTAGAACTTTTTGGAGGTGGGTCACTGGGGTGTGACCTAGGTGTATTCTTGTCCCCAGCTCTTGCTACCCCGCTCCCTACTCCTCCCTGCTTGGGGTAGGAAGGGTTCCTTCACCATATGGTTCCACCAGTGCATTCTGTCCGGGAGCCAGCCGACCATGGACTGATCCCCCTGAAAACTGAGCCAAAATACGCCCTTCCTCTAAGTTGCAGTGTCAGGTATTTTGTCCCAGCAACTGGAAAGTGACTAGTACAGATGTTCTGACTGTAACTTCACGCGTGAGCAAGAGTCAGAACAACTCAGTTTAATGTAGCTTCTCCTGGATTCCTGACTCTCAGATACTGCATGAGATAGGTGTTGGTTATTTTAAGCCACTACATTTGAGAGTGATTGGTTACACAACAGTTGTACACATAGTTGTTCTCTGATATTGTGTGGGTGTCTGATTTTGTTTAATAAAAAATTCAATGTGACATTCTACAACAGTGAGTATGTGTCCAGAAGAAACTTCCTATTGAAGCAAAGTATGAAATGATTTTCTTATAGTAGCATTATTGTATACTATTTAAACATTGAGAAATGTAGAATTTATATATTAGAGTTTAGTTATGCATGTTTGTCCCATCTCTTATTTCTGTATGAAAATTTGAGCAACTTCTTACCTCTGAGCTTTCTTTCAGGCTTCTCTTTATAAAGAGGTGGTGGTAACAATCACTACTACTTTTAGTACAATTTGAGGATCAAATGAGAGATTATATATGAAGTGCTTATTAGTACAGTGTCAGTATCATAAAAGATATGCCAGTACAACTATTTCTTAATTTAGGGAAGTAAAAATTTTGAATGAAATGACTTGAAAGTATTTGAAGACGTTAGAGACTTGCTTTTTGAAAAATACGATTGCACTTCATGTATTCCTACTGTTGTCCCCTGAACCTCCTGCTATGCCCTAGATTTTTTTTTTTTTTTACATCCCCATCAGTTCCTCTCCTGGGATAAGAAATGACTTTAGCATAAGTTCACAGCTCATTAAATTAGTTTAAGAACCAACTGCTTTGGAGCTCTACAAACCAATAATTTACTCTTAAGTATGTGTTTACTTCTGGGAACCCCTAGCATGGGGCTAAGGGGAGAGTAATGGGCTTGGAGACTCCCTCGCCTTACTGGCTGCCCCCTGCCCAGCTGGCTCATAAGACCAGTTGCCCAACCAGGTTGCCATTTGGAAGATTGAAGACAGCTGTTTTGCATAGCACACAATGATGCAGAGCTCAGGGAGAGAGAGCTCCGGGGCTGCTGGTGCACACAGTAACTGACCAGGTGGGTGAGAGGCTGGGCCAGATCTTTGAGAGACCGGCTACTGCTGAGGCGGGGCCCAGAGGAGTGCCTTGTGGAGCGGCAGTTTGTGGACTGCAAGTTTTCCTCCAGAGCCTCTCAACCGCCGACCCTAACTTTCCTATTCTCTCTCCCTCCCAGCCCAAGGGTACTGACCCGTGAATGCACATTACAGTTGCTCAGGGAAGCTTTGAAAATATCCAACCAACTGGAGATTCTGATTCGGGTGCCCTCAGTGGTGTGTACCTTGGGTAAAATTTTAAAACCTCCCTCAGTTGACAGAAATGCACAGAAGGGCTTGCAAGCTGGTGCCCTGGCCCAGGTTGATCTGCTTTTTTTTTCTGGACTCCTCCCCTCCACCTCGCGTCCGCCTCTGTGTTATTTAAGGCTGACTCTGCATCAGCTCTGCGGTGCACTTTTAAGTCATGATCTTAAATTGCTTTCTCTTTTACCATGGAGGGAAGAAGATTTATTTATTTATTTATTTGTGAAAAATCACAGGCCGCAGCTAAATACTGTACGGGCAAAGTGTGAGTTTGCCCACCCTGCTGGACTTTGAATTAATTTAATGATCTGTGAGTTTCTGTTGAAACAACTTGAATTCCTAAGTCTTCCTTGGTGCCACTGCTCCTGGAGAATAATTTTAGGGGTTTGGTGTTTTGTTGCTATTAAAAATTTGGCATTTTTAAAATAAAGAAGGTAGAAAGCTAAGAATGTATGTTATGAGTTCTGAATAAGTCTAGGACTAATCTGATTTTTTTTTCTCTTTCATGCAAGTGTATAAGAATACCTTAGCTTTTTAATATAATACAGTGTGCTGGGCTGTATCATCTACCATCTCACTCACAGATGATGTATATTTGAAAATGTAGAAACTTTTCCAGTCTGTACTTTAGAGGGCTTATGATAAATATTATTTTGACTCTCAAAGGAAAACTTGCAAACTATTGAATGCAGTTACTTTAAGATATTTCCAAGGAGCTCTAATCGGGCCCATTCCAGAGAGTTCTTTCATGGCAGTTCTTACCTTTGAGATACTGAAAATGATGCGAAGGCTTGGAGGCTGGATGGGAGGGCTGTTGAATTTGGGGTGGTTTGGAAGAGCCCCTGTGTTGGACATGATCTGTCTGGCACATGATCTGTTTGGCCTTCATCCTGGGTTGAGGATCAGGCCAAGTTGGAACTGGAATTAGCACCAGCAGCCCTCCGAGTCAGCCTTGGGGCTTTTATGAGCACAATTGTGGGGCAGAGTCCCCAGGGGAAGGGCCAGGGAGGATGCAGGCCCCGGACTCAGAGGTCTCTACAGTGAAGCAGTGCAGGCCCTTAAATCAGCCCCTGA
Source organism: Dinomys branickii (assembly GCA_004027595.1). Taxonomy (NCBI): domain Eukaryota; kingdom Metazoa; phylum Chordata; class Mammalia; order Rodentia; family Dinomyidae; genus Dinomys; species Dinomys branickii. The sequence continues at coordinate 31,162 of PVLD010003685.1, forward strand.
GGGACAGGACACTTACTGTTAAAGCTGATGCAACCTTTGGGTTTTCCTCCCAGGGCTCAGGCTGTCCTAATGCCTGCGGCGCTGTGATTAGGCCCAGATCGGTCTAGTGGGAAGGGGTCACTCTGTCCTCTGGGCTTTCAGTTTTTGTGTCTGATATGAGGCCCAGTTCTTGTGGGGCTGCTTTGGGCTTTCCAGGTGGCCACATGCATGCTCAGGATACCCAGATAGCCATTTTCTCTTCTTAGATTTTTTTGTTTCATTGTCCAGTGCAGGGACCCGTTGGTAGGAACTCTGTCAAAATCTGTGTGTAGGGAAATCAAAGGGACAGGATTGATTAGCATCTTCTTTTTCCCTTCTCTGGATTGCTTTTGCTTCCTTGAAGGAGAATCACTTTCTGTTCCCTGTGCTTCTCCATCTACTCAGTCTCCACTGTGTCTGGGGTGTCTTCATTGTCTGACCAAAGTAACCAAATCATTAGCCCTAGTGTTGAGATGTGTCCTATGTTCATGATTCTTAAATGTAGGATTAAAAAGAAAATTGCTGCATGGAATTGATTTAAAAAGTTTATTTCTTCAGTACGTCCTCATGTTAAGGTTCCTTAGAGGAACAGAATCAATGTAAAATATATGTGCAGTTATGCAAGGGCATTTATTAGGTAGGCTACTGGATCAGAGGTAGAAGAAACCACAATAGCTGTCCATTTACCAGAGAGCCCTAGGGTCCAGTAGCTGCTCAGCCCAGGCAGAGAGAAGCCACAGAACGAGGGATCCAGGGTGCAGCGCCAGTCAGAGGCTTGGGAGCCCATTGCAGAGTTCCTAGCATGTGTCTGCGTTAAAGATGGGAGAAAATGGAGACCAGTGTCCAAAGGCCGTGCTGAAGGCTGAGACTCTTCCCAAGTGGACATGCGTTCTTCTTCTTCCCCTTTTATTTAGTCCAGGTCACAAGCCTGGGGTCGGAGCCATCCATCTTCAAGGTGGTCTGTCCCCATGCCTGCTTCAGTTTGCTGTCCTACATGTCACTCACGCCCAGACACACCCGGAGCTGTGCTGTGACGGTCTGGGATCTGGTAGTTCCTACTCCAGTCAAGCTGACACTGCACAATTAATGGTCATGGTCCTGATGTTAGCGTTCATTCCACTCTCATGTCTTTGGCAGGTCAGAGCCTGACAGTTAAATCCAGTCTTGCTGTATTGGATTAAAACAAACAAAAACATTCAATTACCCCCAAAGACCCTCCCTCCCTAAACATCTTTTTAAAACCAATATGGGGCCACATAGATGAAATCAAAAGTCTGTGTCTTAAAATAATTACTTGTGTAAGCTTTAAAAATCTGTCAAAATGAACATTAATTTTTATGCTAATAAAATTTATTGCCGAAGGTTTGATGTCCCATTGGAAACAATTTAGGGCCAGAGAGAAGTAATTTGCTCTAGGGATGTTTTATGTAAGGTTTGAGTAATTTTATGGGCTCGGTTTATGAGACAAATACTTCAGAGGCTGTTTGCTTCTTCACTGTACATTTCCATGATTTAACACGAGAGGCTCCTCCACGGTGACAGGGCCTTGCTTGTGTAAGACTGCAGACAGCTGTGCTTATTAAAGAAGGCCCGGCAGGCGGAAGGGAGGCAGTGTGTTGTTTCATTCTATTATTCCTTTTAAAAATATAAAACACTACAGTTGAATTCTTTATGAAAGTAGCTAGAAATAAGTGTAATTGAGAGGACTAAGAAAGCCGTATTAAAAAGTCAGTTATTTAGCTACCAGTACCAGTGAGCTTTAGGGGGAGAAGGTAATGTCCTACTTTCAAAGAATTCAATACATGTTACCCACATTATGTTCAGGAACATCCTACCAGTTTGAACACCCACCTGTCGCTTGTGAGACTGCACCTTATTATTCCTGAGTGGTATATATTTGATATATATCAAGAAGGTCACTCCTTGAGTTTGAATATGCAGATAATTTAAACCATGTTCCAGGAAGTCCATACCCATCTGTTCCCATGAGAAAGAAAAAAAAAAAATCTCTATTTGGCTGTGGCAGATGGTTCTTGGGATAAGTGGGGATTTTACTGATAACTGGCCCTCACTGGCTATTTCATTATTTCTTTGACAGTAAAGTTAGTGATTGTCTGTCATGTTAATTGCAAACATATTTATCACTTTTTGCCTTTAAACTCAATTTAAGGAAGTCTTAATCTTTAATGTCATTACATCTATGGTTTTTTTTTTTTGAGATGGTCTCGCTGTGCAGTTTAGGCTGGCCTTCAGCTCACTTCGTAGTCCAGGCTGGTCTTGAATGCGCAACAATCCTCCTGTCTCAGCCTGCCGAGTGCTGGAATTACAGGTGTGCACCACCATGCCCAGCTTTTGTATTCTATCTTTTTAAATTAGAATGTTTTCCTACTCAGAATAGTCATCTATATTTTCATTATTTTTGGTAAATCTTTGAGATATAATTCACTTATCATACAATCTACCCACTTAGAAGGTACAATTCAGTGACTTCTGAATATATTTAGAGTTCAGTGGAGATCACCACCACTGTCAGTTTTGGAGCATTTTGATCACTTTGGAAGGGAGCCTGTGTCCCTTAGCTGTCACTTCTTGTCTTCCCCCACCTGCTGCATCAAGTGCAAGCAGCCGCCAATCTACTCGCTGTGTCTGTAGATTTGCCTACTTTAGGTATTTGGTAGAAGTGGGATTATATGTTGTCTTTTGTAAGTAGGTTCTTTATTTTTAAATTTTTGTTGGCCTAGTGTAGTATGTTTAATGTTCGCTCAAGTAGCATGTGTCAGCACTTCATTTTTATGGGTGTTTTAATCTTTTTTACATTTACCTTTTAATCTATGAATTTTACTTTGGTGTATATAGATGTAAATTATTTGTTGGTTGACAACCTTTTGTTCCAACATAATTTACTTTTTTTATTTAACCTTGTTGATTTTTAAATCAGATGGTAGGGTCTTTATGTAATAGTTTGTGTCAGGGCCTGCTAAACTGTTCCGTCAGCCCATCACTGTCCCGGGAGTCTCAGTCCTGCAGGGTTAGGGTGTGTTTTGCCCATTATTTGGCCAGGATGCATGCTCATAACTTCTTTGAATGTTCTTTAATTTTTTAGCCATTTCCCTGTATGTTTTTCTTTAAGCCCTTAAACAATATTTGTCACTTAGAAAATCCCCAGGACTTTAATCCATGTTCTAAATCTGTAACTTCATTTTGGAAAAACAAAAAATTCAGACTTTACCTTTAATGGCATGCTTTGCATTTCTGTTTATTCACAGTTTTTTGTTCTTTCAGTAGAGTTCTGTGGTTTTTGATCATCGGAATATTACATCTGTCTTTTTAAGGTTATTCCTTAATATTACATTTCTGCTTATATTTTGAATGTAATTTTAATTCCATGTTTAAAAAACAGCATCTAAGTGACATTAAATCAAATTAAGCGTCCTGTGTGACTGAAGAGTGCTCACTTACACTCTCACACACATGTAATTCTGAGAGTCCTCTAGGGAGAATTTTTTTTTTTTCCTTTCTTTTTTTGTTACTGGGAATCAAACTCAGGACCTTGCACTTGCCTGGCAGGTTTTTACGCCACTGAGCTATATCTCCAGCCCCCTCTAGGGAGAACGTTGACTTGTCTTGATGACCTTTATTATCTCTTCCTCTACCAAGTGTGCCATGCCTGTAGACCACTTGCCCTCTTTAAAATTTTGAGCCAGGCATGGTGGTACACATCTGTAATCCTAGCACCAGGGAGGCTGAGGCAGGAGGATCGCTATAAATTCAAGGCCAATCTGCGCTATGCAAATGAGTTCAAGGCCAATCTAAACTACATAGTGAGACCCTATTTTCTAAAAGGAAGTTTTGTATTTATATATATTAACTATATTATGTATTTTATATATGGCCTAAGACTATTTCCCTTCCCTCAGCGCAGCCCAGATGAGCCACAAGGCTGAGCCTGTCCATGCAGCCCCTCTGGGTCCTGCCACCCTGCAGCTGCCATGTCGTCTTTCACAGGACTTCTTTTTGCCCTGGAGCATTTTCCTTTCTCCACTCAGTTACTTCCAATTCAGGTCTGGGTTGGCGTAATGAGATTTAGTTATTTCTCAGGTTTGAGAATAATATGGAAGAAACAGAAGTCACGGAAAGAAATCTGACAGTGGGATATCAGACACGCTTTCTTTCTTTCTGTGCGCTTGATCTCTTAGCTGCTCCCCTCGCTTCTGCTCCCGGGTGGGCCTCTTCCCTTCATCCCCCTTCCCAGGTAAGAGTCCCCTTTCCTGTCTTCTTACCCAAATCCTTGGGCACAAACAAGACTCTCAGGCTCCTCTAACAAGGAAACATTTTTAAAAAGTAATAATTTTAAGAAAAAGAGACACTTCTGCCTCATAAATAGAATATGTAACATTCCAGTCTGAATATCTGTGTTTGGATTATTCCACTGGTCAGCATTTTTCCAAGAGCAGCCAGGTTCTTGACTCACAATTCAGGTTTCACCTGTGGGCCACTCCCACGGAGAGGTCATAGCGACAGGTTTGCCCCCACTTTCCATCAGCTGTGTCCTTCTCTGATCACTGCTGGTTAGAATTTTCAAGTGATTGAAAAAACAGTGTTGACTAATAGATACAGGTAGGTTGAGGAGAAAAATATTGGGTTAAAGAAAGAGATTTCCTAATTATCAAGAATTAAAAATAATGTAGAACGCATCTTAAATAATTTCAAGTACTATTTAGGGTATCAATTTAAAAAAGTTTTTTTTTTTTTTTTGAGACAGGGTCTCACTGTGTAGCCCAAGCTGGCCTGGAACTCACGGCAATCCTCTTGCCTCAACCTCCCGAGTGCTGGGATTACAGGCGTGTGCCACCATGCCCGGCACCAATTGAATTTTTAAAAGAATTTGACTAATTGACGTGAAATACTATATTATAAATTTCTTAAAAACGACCTCTGTTCCAGGAAGGAACCTACTTTCTTGCATGCTGTTGAATACGACCTGCAAACATGTTCTGTAGAGCGGCTGCAGTAGCTTTCTGTCCTCCTCTTTCAGGAAGGGGTTTCTCAGTCTCCTGATCTCCGTCACTTTGGGAGGGGCCCCCTCCTCAGTGTGGAACTGTGAGATGCGTTTTCCTCTTTCGTGTTATGAAAGCATAGGGGCATGTGGGTGAACTTTAGCCAATATGACCCGGACTTGGAATCTTACAGAGAGAGGGAGAGTTCAAAAAGTTTTCAAGCTGTGTGTGTGGCAGTGGTGAGGTGTGTCCTGACCTTCAGTGTCAAGGCAGCACCCTAACTTTAGGACTTGACCTTGGTCATTGGTTCTGTAGCTTGGTCTTCTTTGGCTTTAGCTCATTTTACAAACTTGCTTCTCCAGATTTCCCAACCAGTGTGGAAGCCGTCAGTGTGCTCAGGAACTAGCTCAGGTTAGGGGGATACGCTTGCTATAGCTTGTGGTCAAGAACCTGGCCTGATATAACAGCAGGGTGGAATGGAAATGAACAGGTCCCGGTTCCAATTCTGACCTTCTAGAGTAGCATAAAGAGAGGTGACCTATGCCAAATGGAGCATCTCTTCTAGTGGATGCTCAATTATCAGTTGTTATCATAATTACTTACACATATTCTGTAACAAATTGATACCACCTTATCCTGAAATCCAAAAAAATTTGAGAACTTAACTTTTTTTAAAAGTAACTCATTTCATGATAAAGCCTAATCTGACCTGGGTGTATTTAAGGAAATGACCTGTTTCTACTGTGAGACATCATATTTATTGAGCATATAGTGTAAGTATCATGCATTTTGCAGCAGAAGTATCATAGCTGCCTCAGACTCCCTGAGAGTGTGTGAACTACATTGGAAACGCCTGGAAGATAGCTTTCTCGATTAAAAATTTTTAAGTCTTAAAACACATCTGGCCCCATGAATTTTGGGAAAGCGATTGGGAAGGATTGATGGCATCTACTTTGTTATAACTGGAGGGAGCGTGGGAAGGATTGGGGGTGCTCTCAGAACATCTGGGTGCCCTGGGTGAAGGAGAGGCCCGCTACCCCTGCCTTGCCTTCAGTTCCGTCGTGTGTACATGTGCTGGGGATTGGCGGGGGGGTTTCCGACTGTTGAGGCCTGAGGTAGACCTGAATCGTAACATTAATTGGGGACATTTCAACTTATTCTTCCCGTGCTTTGCGATTGATTGTGTAAGTACAGGCTTTCTGTTCTTTGACAGTTTGACAGAACATGTTGAAGACGATCTGCAACTAGAGTCTTTTGGTTTTTCTGTCCTTGAGGTTATTCTCTCAGCACTTTAAAAAACAAAAAACAAAAAACAAACTTTTTGATGATTGGTGTACTCAAGAATTTTCAGACAAAGTTATCCACAGGATAAATATCATGAATAAAGTTTTAACAACTAACAAGTATCTTATTTTAGGGAAAACATTTAAGTAACGTTTCATTGCACAAGTAGGGGGAGAGGATGCATTGTATTCAACTATAGATAAGCAGATACTCTTGGATACTTTCCCAATGACCCTAATTGTTTTCAGGAGTATCTTAATCTAACTCTGGTTTTTCTCAGCATTTGTAGCATTTGCATTTCATAATTTAGTGTGAGACCCTCGTAGCTACCCCTCCCTGTCCTTTACCCTCGCGGCTGTCCTCGTGGACTAGACTGAGCTCTCCCAGAAGGGGGAGACTTCCCGTTACCTCCCATTTGTCCTTCAGGTGATTTGCTTGGAGGAGTGGGTTCAATTTTGACTCTAAATGTTGTATGATCATAAAATAGAGAAATTGTATAGCTTTCAGTTTTTTTAGTCTTTCTTAAGTTTTGGTAGGTAAGTGCTTTGGGGAAAAGCAGCCTAAATTGCCTTTCTTCTCTTTTATAGAATTGCAGTAACTCATCATGTGTTGGCAAAAAGTGATCGATTCTGGATTTGGGCTGGTTCCCGTAAGCAGTTAGTTGTCTTGATGACTGTCACGCTAAGTGCTGGAGAAAGCATTGTGCCTTTGGCTGGCCTGAGATAAAAGGTGTCGTTGAATATGGTACCGAGGGTGCAGCTTTTGAGAATGGCTCGGGTTTCCCTGCTGTTCACTGTTAGTGAGATCTCTTCTTCCCCTCGTGGGTGAGAAAGCAGAATGGACGAGGCTTGTGCGCATTGCAGGGCTTCTGCTTCCCTTCCTCCTTCATGGCCAGACTTGGGGGTGCTCGTGTCCAGGCGGGGTCTCCTGCTGGTAACCCTTTTCCCATTCCTTGGCCTTCTTCAGCCCGGCCTTGGTGTTCCTTACTTTTTGTTTCGTCAAAGCTAGTTTTATAGAGGGTGATTTTGGACCTTCATTCTTTTTTCAAAACTATTTTGATGTTATGCTGTCTAGTTTTCTTTGTGGGAAACAAAGTGTTATTTTGTAATAAAAGAAATGTAGGTGTTTAGCAGATGCGGGGCAATTTTGGGGGAGTGACTACTGCTTTATAAACATTATGTAAAAGGAAGAATTTAACAAACATCTAATTTAGAATTTTAAGATAAAATTCTAAGTTTGCCTCTACTGATGCCCCTTGGGAGCCAGGGGGTTGGCTTGGATTCCCCAGAGTGTTTGTCGATTAGAGAGTAAATATGAAGAGAGAGAAGCAGGAGGTGCTGAGGTGGTGCTATCCCAGGGTGCTTTGCATAGGACACACCGGCACACATACCTTGTGTGTGTGCACTCCTACCTACCTGTACCGACCTGCAAGCACGTAATCCACAGGGGAAGAGGCACAGACTCGTGGAGAACACATCACAGTGGAATGAATGGCTTCCAAATTCAGCCCTGATGCAAAAACATTAATGGCTAAAATTAGATTCATGGTGGGGTATGGTGGTACACACCTATAATCCCAGCACTCGGGAGGCTGAGGCAGGAGGATCGGCCAGCCTGGGCTACACAGTGAGTTCAAGGCCAGCCTGTACTACATAGTGAGACCCTGTCTCAAAAAAATATTTATATTTAAACCCTCTAAAAGGGTCCACCATGGAACCTGATTTACCAGTCCTTTAAGTACCCTGTGTCTCCTGTTGCATTGGAGTAATTACGGTGTGTTCAGCTGAGTGAGTACCTGATAAGGAAGGAGCTCCTGTTTGGAGGACATGCTATAGGAACATTGCACTCCAAGTGCTGGGAGCAGACTTGGTTACTTAGCAAGCTCCTCCTCCCTCCTCCTCCTCTCCCTCTCTCTCTTTCTCTTTTTTCTTTTCTTTCTTTTTTTTTTTTTTTTTGAGACAGGGTCTCACTATGTAGTTCAGGCTGGCCTTGAACTCACAGTGATCCTCCTGCCTCGGCCTCCCAAGTGCTGGGAAGTGCACCCTGCAGACATCCAGGAATTGAGGCTGAGGAAACAGGAATGGCCCCTGCAGGTTTCTTGTTTCTCTCCTCACTCCTTCCTCAAAAGGATCTGGTTTAATTTGCGTAAGTTAAATGCTGATGTGATGTGGCTTCTTTGCCTCACAAATTATTTAGTTAATTTACCTGGTGAGCAAGATCTAGGAAATTCCCTGTAGATTTCTTATTGTTGTTAAATTGCATAGTTAAGATATTTATGCCTTGATTATTTTGGATTTTTTTAACCTTTTTGAGATTGAATCAGCTATCCAATTCCTGAATTCTGATGAATATAAAAGATTTAGAAGTAAAAGACCAGACTGCAGAGCTAGTGAAAAGTATTCTCTTATCCGGGTAACCTGACATCTTTAGCAGTGACTAAAATTTAGCTAACTATATAACCAATCTCTATAATTATGGCAGAAAACAGGCATGAGTTTTACCAAAAGAGGATGCAGCCTGACAGTGAAGGTTGTGAAATGCCAGAATGAGTTTCAGGATAGACTCAGGATTTTCCCTCTCTAGAGAACTTTCAATGCAGGGCAGATTTGACCTCCTCATTGGAATTAAGCTTCTTCTTGCAGATAAGGTATGCTGCTCCTTGTGTCTAGAGAAGTTGGAAAGACTTGTAGGTAGAAAGTGAAGGGTGTTTGCAGAACCAGATGACTGAGAATTTATAATGTACCAAATGTGAACTGAGTCACAGGTGGATTCGCCTTGCGCTAAATACACTGTATGTAGAATATAGCGATCATTGTGACTCTGGCTTGTTGCATTGTGAAAGATGAGGGGTTAGCAGTGATGACCTCCCTTTTCCTGTTCAGGTGGTGATAATAGTCTCTGGAAGGTAGGGATAATGGGCAGAGGGGCACTGGAACATCTCAGCATTGTTCGCTGAAGAGGTTTGAGGAAAAGCCACAGAGAAAGTAGTCCACGCCAGGCCGCGGGGTGCTGTAGGTTTGATAGCTGGTGCTGTCTTGAATGTCACCGTGGAAATAATTGGTCTTGGCAAGGCTACAGGGTGCCCCATTTCTATTGAATAAAAATTAGTTAGGTTGCCGGCATTCATGAATCATGGATGAATTGCTGGAGCCAAGAATGACCAGTAAGTAAAATCTGGAGCACACTTAAAGGTCACTTCCAAGTACTTGTTGTTCATTGTATGCCTCAGTGAAAGTTCAGTGGGTCAGTAACCCTTTTATAAATTACACTTTTTCCATGTGCAATTTTAAGAAATAATACAGAGATTCTTTGTGGCTTTTATCCATATGCACCCAATGCTAACTTCTTGCAAACCATAGTACAGAATTGCACCCTGGATGTGGATGTCTGTGGTGGAGACGTGGACCCTTCCCACTGCTCTTTTATGGCCACATCCTCTTCCCTGTGTATCTCACCTCTTCCTAAACTCTGGCAACCACTGCTCTCTCTCTGTTTCTGTAATTTTATCATTTCCAGAAGGTCATAGCAATGGAATTGTCCCTTTTGGGTTTCTTTTTGTCCTACTTGGCATAATTTTCATCCAGGTTTTTGGATGTGTCAGTAGTTTGCTAAGCAGTATTCCGTGGTATTGGGGTCCCAAATTACATTTAATCATTCACCTGGAAGGGCATATGGTTGCGTAGTTTTTGGCTTTGTCAATAAAACTGCTGTGAACATTCGTGTATAGGTTTTACGTATAAAAGCAAAATTGTATTTCTCTGGGTGAGTGCTGAAGCATGCAGGGCTGGGCCATGTGGTGGCTGCACGGTTAATATTTACAGACACTGCCAGCCCAATCCCATGGGGGCCGGACCACTTTACATACTCCCTAGCAGTGTTCGAGTGACCCGTTTGTTTGCATCCTTACCAGAATTTCGTGGTGTCACTCTTTTTAAAGCCATTCTTCCAGGTGTGCGGTGACAGCTCATGGTGGTTTTAATCTGTGTTTCCCGAGTGGCTAATTGTTGCAGAGCATCTCTGTGCGGATTTTGGTGTCTGAATACTCCTATCGGTGAGATGTTTCCTTCTGTCTTTGCTGATGTTCTATTAGATTGTTGTTCTGCTATTAGGTTTTGCAAGCTCTTGTACTAGTCCTTGTTTGGGTATATAATTTACAAATATTTTTTGTTTGTAGCTTTTCATTCCCTTTTCAAGACATTTAGCAGAACAGAAATGACTAGTTTTTGATGCAGTACTGTTTATTAGCTTTTACTTTGTTTAAAAAATACATGCAAATTTCATATTCTGCTCTGTAAAAGGTCTATTTTGATTTTGCTTTCATGCTTTTGGAGTCCAGTGCAAGCAGAGCCCTGAGGACAGTGATTTTGTCCCTTTCTCCTAACCCAATGCATTGGAGACACAGACACTGCCAGTCATTCTGTTCCCCTCTAGGGATCCTTGTCTTTTGACTCATTGAATAGTCTCATTCAGAAAGTCAGCTTAGATCCATGAAGCCACAGGCGAATCATGGCGCGCAGGTACTAGGAGGCTGTAGGACAGTGTATAGCTGATTAGGGTTCCAAGGAGTCCTTTTACTAAACTGTCCACTCTGTGCTGGCACAAACCTGGTGGGGCCTGAGCGAACCTACTTCAAGGGCCTGAGGGGCACGAGCAAACTTTCCCTGGTTTATTACTGAACTCCTTGCTGAAGTATCTTTATTAATTTCTACCATGGCTGCATTAAAACCATTGTCATACAGTCTAACACCCCTTTCATCTCGGTGTTGGAATCTCTTGGTTTACATTTATTCAGCTTGAACTTTTTCTGGTTCTTGGAATGATGAGTGACCTTTTCACTGACACTAGGATATTTCTGTATTGTGTTTAATACTCTGGGTCTCATGTAAAACTTCTGTTTTTAGATGAACTTCCTCCCTGCCCCTCCCCTCCCCTTCCCACCTTCTCTTTGGCTGGGGAAATGTTGTACGTGCCATCGTCTTCTTCCGAGCTGTGTCTCCAACAGGGCTGGGTGATTGTTTTCAAGGCTTGACTTTGGTGTTGACCCTCCGGCTTTCATATTTCTTTACAATCTTCTAATTAGTGATTCTCAACCCTGTCTGCCCTTGAAAGTCTCCCAGTGGCCCTAAAAGCAACAACAGCAGAGCACAGTAGACCTTTCCTGCATTCTGAGATTCTGAATCAGTTGGTCTGGGGTAGAGGTTAGGCATCTGTATTTTGAAAAATCTTTCCAGATGATTGTAATGTGCAGCTCGGGTTCAGAGTCACTGCTCTGCAGACAGAGAGAAATAGAATGTTAAACATCACGTTGTGGTTTCCAACATTTTTTAAAGGCCTTGGTCTCAAACTGGAGCTTTCTGTATCTATTCTTGGTGTCAGTGACAAGACATGAAAGGCTATGAGGAACATTTGCTCCACCCTACCGGAGTGGCAGTTTTGTCTGATAAAAAATTATTATTTTAAACTACTTTACCTCTCACCCAAAGTAAAAATCGAAACAGGTTTTTTATAGAGCAGAATATGAAATATATGTGTATTTTGAAAAAGGAAAAAACCAGATAAAGAGAAAGCTTACATCTGTGGTGAGCCCCAGCGCTGGGGGTGCCGCGGTGGTGGAGTGAGCAGGGCCCTCCTGTTGGGGCGAGTTTGGAGCTGTCTGGAGGTGCAGTCTGGACACCTGGGAACTGCTGTTGAGCAGCGTTTGTAAACCAGTTATGTAACCTCAGTGACTGGCCCCATACGCTGTCTACAATGCGAATCATTTTTCCTTTAAAAGACTTTACTCCTTTTTAATTATCTTTATCTGTATTTATTCCCCTTTATTAAAGGGGAGTTAATATAGTTCTTACGTAATGCTGCTCCTGATCACCCCGTCTTTCTGGGCTACACTCTGGGTGATGAGAGTCCCATGACTCTGACTTTTATACCTAGGAAACGCGTCTATTCGCTCTTACAAGGTTAAACCAGGAAGCTTTGGGTTAACGAGAACATCCTCGGCCTTCTTGTTTCCGTTCTAGTCACTGTCAGCACAGGGCAGCCGCTTCCTTCATGGCTGCAGTTTGCAGCACCACCTTAATGGCCTGCTCGGGGACCTGGGTGAGTCCGTAGGGATGCTTCCGATGTTTGAAGAATGCCATTTCTTTCTGCATAGAGTGCTATTGCACACTAATAATTCCCTTGGTGGGGAGTTCTGCAGAAGGTGGCTGCTTCCTCCCCTGTAGGCTTGTGCCCCGGCAGAGCTGACAAGTGTGTACACGAGCTGCTCTCCCTCACCGCATATCGAGTGAAAAGTGGATGTTTTCCCTGCTTCACATGTTAATCTGAGTTTTTGGAAGTGATCCAAAGTTTGATGAAAACAAACTCATGTAATTTCAGCACCATGGAAGCTGTACAAACATTCACTTGGGCATTTTTCCATTAAAATACAAGTTGAATGCTATCTTTACATTGAGTCTTGGACCTGCCTCTAACTGGTGACTGCACTTGTTACATTTTATTGCTGAAGAGCATGACTTTGGAGCCAGACTCCAGAGAAGGGTAGTGAAGAACATGATTCTGTACCTGGCTCTGCAGCTTGCCAGCTAGCCACGCTACTTCTTTATATTTCAGTTTTCTCTTCTGTAAAATGGGGACAGGATTCTCATGAGGATGAAATGAGTTAATACATTAAAAGCTCTAAAATAGTACTTGGCATTTAATAATACATGCTGAATACATGAGCTATTGTTTTCATGGGAATAAAATTTAGGTGGCTATTTCTACACACTTGACGTGTGTGAGGATGAATTCAGCTGCAGGCCAGGGCTCAGGAAAGGAAACCCGATCTGCACACCTGGCGCTGGCAGCGGGAAGGGGCGAGGAGGACCCACGGACGAACACTGCGGGAATCCCTGGGCCTGTCCCAGGCTTGAGGAGCCACAGCTGGAGGACTAGAATGAGGGAACACTTATTCCCTGTCCCCTGCTTTGGTGGAGAAGGTGGATGGAGTGTGGGGATCTGTGTTTCTAGGCCCTGAGTTTATGTCTGAGTATAATTTTTCTGATCTGGTTCTCCTGTGTCTCCATGCCTGTTTTTTTTTTTTTGGTGCTGGGAATTGAACCTATGACCTTGCGCTTTCTGGGCAGGTGCTGTGGCCGCTGAGCTATATCGCCAGTCCCTAACACGTAACTAATTTTTCTTTTTCTTTCCTTTTTTTTTGGTACCAGGAATTGAACTCAGGACAACATTGCTCTTGCCAGGCAGGTGCTTATGCCACTGAGCTATATCCTGGCCCTCTCAGCTCTTAACATGGGCCATATTCCCCTTTTCACACTGTCTTACTTTTCTCTCATTGCTGAGACAAAATACCTGACTTGGAAAAGTTAAGGAAGGAAAGCTTCATTTAGCGCACAGTTTGTAGAAGTTTCAGTGCATAAGCCACTGGCTCCAAGGCAGGGTGGTATATGGCAGAGGAGCAGCCATTCATGGTGATGGAAGAGCAAAAGCCAGAAGGGGGAGGAGACAAGCCTCTTTCTGTCCCTTATGTTGTGTCCAGTCTACTGGGATTGGGGCCATGCCAACCCAATCATTGGGTTGATCAGCAATCACCTACCCTTAATCCCAGCACCCTTCAATCCCAGGATTGCACTATGAATCAATCACACACTCTAGATTCAGCCACCTCTGAAAAAACCCCCTGAACACATGAAGCTGTAGGGGGACATGTGCACACAAACCATAACACACTCTATTTCTCGTCTTGTAGCTTTCTTGTGTCTTAATTGTGTACATGAGGGCAGTGATGCAAACCAGTTGGAGCCAGTCTGGCCTTCCAGCATTACTGGGTCCTTTTGTTCAGTATCATTAGCTTCCAGAATCTAGAAATAGGAGGGTGCTGTCCATCCCCTGGTCTCTACAATCTGTTACTCCCAGCTGGTAAATTACAGTGAAAACAATCTTGGTTTTAATTCTGGCAGATTTACAGCCACAAGCTTACAGCAGGCAGGTGCAGTAAAGAGCTCCTCTAGACAAATCGCTGATGAGCATCTGCATGAATGAGTTCCTCCAGTGTGTGTGTAATGACAGTGTGTGACAGCGAGACCAGCCAGCTGCGACTCAAGTCAGCAAAGGCTGTCTCGGGAGTGGAGGACGGTGGCGGCGGCAGCAACAGAGGTGGCCCTGACCTTGAGTGCCCAGCTGTAGTATTACCAGGTGTTTTTGGGTCCTGCTGCAGAGATGGTAGAGCAGTGTCATCTCTTACTCAACCCCGTGTCTTGGACACCACTTATTTCTAAGTTAACAGAGCTTTTGGTGAATTCTTAACTAATGGCATTTTTTTTTTTTTTTGCGGCACTGGGGATCAAACTCAGGACCCTGCGCTTGCTAGGCAAGCGCTTATTCCACTGAGCTATATCCCCAGCCCCACTAATGGCATTTTAAAGCGCTAAGCCAGGAATGTTGGTTTCTGAGAACAGTACTTGGACTACCACGTGATGGCTGCTCGGGTGTAGATAAGTCTGTAGGTGTTAATACCCGCTCACGTAAGAGCACACACATACTGCGCATTGCTTATGTCAGTGTTTCCCTATTAAAGGACGTAATTTATAGTAGATGGACACCTCATCTGTTTTATTTACTGTGGTATCCTCATCGCTTAAAACAGTGCTTGGTGCATGGTAGGTGTTAAACAAATAAAAAATTTCCGTATTCTAAAACAAATAATTCACAAACTGTTGAAGCAAAATATTTTAGGCTGGAGATTTGGAACTTGGAAGTCAATCTCCTTGTAAAGCTCTGTAGGTTAGATGACTGATTGTCATTGTTGATGGAAAGGTCTAATTCGATTGGGAACACATGCTGTTTGGTAATCTGAGCACATCATCACTTCTCATTTGCCTAAAGATGTTATCGGATTATAATGACAGAGTTTTTTGAGACAGGGTCTTGCTATGTAGTTCAGGCTGGCCTTGTACTCACTATGCAGCCCAGACTGGCCCTGAACTCACAGCAATCCTCCTGCCTCAGCCTCTAAATGCTGGCATTACAGGTGTGCACTGCCATGCTTAGTTTGAAAAAAATGTTTAACAGATCTTTAAAAGTCCAGGAAAGAGGCAGAATGCCATCCACAGGCTAAAATAGTTAATTCCTGAGAGATGGAAAAGGTCATGGCTAACGAAAGTGAAAACACAGCAGAAGCAGAGGGTCGCTGCAGAGGCGGAAGCAGGGTGGCTCCCCACACAGTGCGGGCGGCGCCAGGAGCAGTGGGGGCCCGGGGCCTCATCAGAGGTTAATACAGAACTTATGGGCTGCTGAGCCTCCCCTGCCCCCAGGACTTTTGATTCGGGATGAAATGGACCCGTGGGACTGTGCGGAAGTGTCTTCTGGCACCACGCGGGAAGGGTGGGGCTGCCACATGGTGAGCTCTGTGCTGCCCTCACGGCAGTCCTGCTGCTGCCCAGAGGTAGGCCGCTCATTTCTCAGCTTGTCCTCAGCTGTATGAGGAACATAAAACAACTGTCTTAAAAGTTTTGCAAGGCTGACCATGGTGGTGCATACTGATAAACCTAGTATTTGGGAGGCTGAGGCAGGAGGATTGCTGTGAGTTGAGGCCAGCCTGGGCTCTAGATACAAGGTCTCAAAAAACAAAAAAGCAAAAGTTCTGTAGGTATTAAATAAGTGCGAGAAAAAAAAAATAGCAGAGAGCATGATGCTCCTTATTACACAGAAGGGATAACTGAGATGGTCTGTACTTGTAGATGCCTCTTAGGTGCCAGTTAGTAGTACGTGTCCTCAACCTGCCTCTATAAATAGTGAAATGGGAATGAGTGAATGTGAGCCTTTCTGGAAGTCATTTCCTGAGCCACATTTCTCATCAGGATCATGTCATCATAAATCAGTGCTCAGCTGAAAGAGCGTTTTTGAAATGTCACTTGATGGATGGCCATTTCCAGTGTCTTTCCCAAATACCTATATGAAATTTCCGAATTAATTTGCTAAAGAAATATGCTCTGTAGGTGTGATCAGGCAGCTCTTTCCTCAGGTTCTTTAAAGGAGAAGAGTTATAGGAGAAAGAACTTTTCTTTAGAAATCTGTTGTAACAAAAGCAGTGAGATATGCTAGGTTGGTCTAATACTGCTCTTTGCTCTCATGATGAAGAATAAGGAAGTGTTCGCATGGCTTGTCCGGGCTTTGCCTCCTTCAAGAACTTTTCTTCAGGTTCTTCTTTACTTACCAGTCATTTGGTTTAAACCAAAGAACACTCAGAATCCTCCTGAAATGTTTTGCTCTTGCTACATTTTGCTTTAATAAGTCTGCTTTGTTTGGCTTCTGTGCTGTGCTGTCTGCAGAGACCATGACTTGAGCAGGACGTGGTCCCTCCCTTGCAGCCTGCTCTCTTCTTGGGAGGCAGCACACAAGCCTGTGAATCCACTGGGTGAGGCTGCGACAGCTTCCCAGAGCAGATGTCGCCTGATCCCAGAATGTCATTTTTTCAGGGAAGAAGGGCACAAGAAGAGTTTCAAGATCAAGCAACCTGTGAACAAAAGACATAAGAGACACCATATTAGAGGCATGAAATAGTGCAGAGGGGTACGTGCAGGAGACTGCAGACAGTTCTGTGTTACTAGGGGGCAGGGCATGTCCTTGCAACAGGCATTTCTATTTTCGATGGATCATGGGCTGTGTTAGGAGAGTGGAATGAAGGGCCCCTGTGAGGAGACCCTGTAGTCTAGGCAAGAGATGCTAGAGATCATCATGGTGAGCGAAATAAGCCAGATGCACACAAGTATTTATCACCTGTTCGCTCTAATATGTGGAATCCAAAAAGATGCCAAAAGAGTAGTAGGGAGATTATCATTAGATGAGAGGAGGGCAAGGAAGAGGGGGTGTAAGAGTAGGTAAGGGCGGTATGAATGTAATTAAAATACTTTACACACACCAAGCGCTCCCCCTTGCAATGAGAAACTAGAGGGACCCTCCGGGAAGGGGGTGGGGGTGGTGTGAGCCCGCCGAGTGCACGTACAGATGTGCAGAAGTGAAGCCAACTCATCTAACAACCAGTGCGCACTAACGCACGTGAGAAAAAGGGGACTAGTGCTGGACAAGTACGCGTGGAAAAGGAGAGTGAATGAAAAAATATTTAGATGATAAAACTTGCAGAATTTGCTCTGGCTGTTGAAAAGAGGGAGGAAGACTTTAGGAGTATCATCCGCTTCTGGTTTGAGAGACTCCTGTTGAGGGCCTTTGTGTTGAGTCTGTTACGATGTGGATACCAGAAAGCCACCAGTGTCTTGGCTGGAGAAAGGACACTGGCACCGTTAGTGAGAGGTGAGGGTTCAAACTGTGGAAATGGACTAGACGGTTCCAAGGAGAGCGGGGAGAAGGCTAGAACACGGGCCAGAACAGTGGGGAGGAGGCGGAGAGGAGGGAGGGGCCGCGCAGGGAGAGGCATCTCTGTCGCAAAGAGGGTAGCAAGCAGTTTACTAAGGATATGACCAGAAAAACAAAAACTGAGAAAGGACAATAAACAGGGTAAGGCAGAGCCCCTAGAGGAGCCAGAAAAGCGAGGAACATCACAGTAGCTGGGGGAGACGTCAGCGAAGGTGTGGCGGAGCCCTACACTGAGACACGCAGCTCCGAGAAATTGTCGGTTTGTGAGCAGAAGTGCAGGTGAACCATGCTGCCAGGCCCAGGCCCAGAGAAGGAGGAGGTTGGGAATTAGAGATGGCAGAGGCAGGAACCATCACACTCTTCTTCCGCCGAGAGAGGTTTTTACATTTTAGGGGTTTGAGTGACTAAGCGACAGTGGGGTAAGGAAATAAGCCAACGGGGACAAGATGGTGAAGGAGAAAAGGGGCCGGAGCAGGTACCGGGAGGAGGCGGGAGGGGGCAGCACCGCCCACACCCTGGAAAGGGTGGACGCAGTCGGGAGCATTCGTGCTTGAGGTAGGCGGTGGTGAGGAGATGATAAGCACGCAGAGCACAGGCACAGGATAGGTGTGAAAACTTCGCATTAAAACGCAATGTGTTTTCAAGGTCTACTTTTCATATCTTTAAACGCAGTAATAAATAAAGTTAACAAAAAACTTAAAACCTATGAAAAATTCATTATTTTCTTTGCTGCATTTAAATTATTTTGTACTGTAAGCTTTGTAAGCTCTTCTCCCCCAAAGTCATCTCTGTACAAATTCTGTTCACTAAGTTACATACATTAGTTGATCATCTTTTTTAACAAGTATTAAGTCATCTGCTTTGTATTCCTGGTAGACACAAGAGTTCATTGCCACTCTGCTGGGAATAGGTGCTTCTGAGTTACGGTGTTTAGTGTTCTTTATACTTTATGGAGCAGGCAGTTCATCATTTGCTAAGCTAAGTACATGGAACATTACTGAGAGCAAGCTCATAATGGAATGTAAATGTTACTTCTGTGATCTTTTAGCCTTTCATATTTTCATTGTGTTTTTGAGAAGGAAAGTGAATTTTCTTATTAAATGCAAGGGCATCTGTGCACAACACATTTAATTTGTGAGTTTATGAAGCACTTGTGTTGCTCAGGATGTTGTTGGTCAGCTGGCCTCTCTCTGTTCTGGAAGGATTTGGTCTAGGAGCCCAGCCAGGTGAGGAACTTGGAGTAGTGAGAAGAGGGCAGGACCCAATGGTAGACCAGCCAGTTTCACTGATATTTCCCACAGTTTTAAGAATTTACAATAGTTTACCTTGAGTTGGCTTTCAAGAAAGAAGAAAAGAATAAACATCATGAAATTTTTTAAAGGATCAATTTCTCTTATTTGATCCAATAACACTTTTATGAATGTGCTCATTCTCCAACTTGGATAAAAGAGGTATTCTATTATTGTTGTTAATGATCAGTAATTATACATGAGTATTTTGAATTTTAAAATATATGTTGAGATGGAAAGTGAAGATGCTGTATCATGCTGATTAAAGATAACTTTAACATAATTACATTTGAAATAAACTCAAGGTTTTCAGGACATTTTCTTCATTTACTCTCAACTTAAAAAGAGGAAGTGAGTTGTTTCATGTTGTAAAGTCAGTCAGTAGTTGTTCTAGTCAGTCTTCCCAGTGCTAGGCATCTACAATTTAAAGGAGGAGAGCTTTAATTTGACTTATGGCTTTGGGGTGTCAGTCCATGGTTTGTTGGCTGTAGTGCAGAAACAGGATGGAGCAAAGGCATGGTGGAGAACCACTTACCTCATGGCAGCCAAGTAGCAGAGTGGGAAGGGATGAGCCAGGAAAGCAGAACATTTTTTATGTGTGTACTGGCCATTTGTACCTCTTCTGAGAACTGTCTATTCATTCCATCTTACTTCAAAAAGAATAGCTGTCATCAAGAAATGAAATAAGTGCTGGTAAGGGTGTGGGGAAAAAGGAATTCTTCTGCATTGATAGTGGGAGGGTAAATTACTACAACCACTATGGAAATCAGTATGGAGATTCCTCAAAAAACGAACACTAGAAATTCCACTTCTTGGTATCTTCCCGAAAGAGTTAAAGACATTATATTACAGTAATACATGCATAGCCATGTTTATAGCAGTACAACTCATACTAGCCAAATCTTTAAAGTGGCTTATATGTCTATCAACAGATGAATGGATAAATAAAATGTGATATTTATACACAGTAGAGTACTATGCTGCCATAGAAAGGATAAACTTGAGTCGTTTGTAGGAAAACAGATGCACCTTGAAACCATAATGCTGAGTGAAATACATTAAACATACAAGCTTAAGTATTGCATGATTTCTCTTACCCGAGAAGCCCAAGATATAAATAATATATGGAGTGAGTAAAAGATATCTTTTGCATAAGGGAAAGGGATCAGGAAATTGAGGAAGGGCTGAGGGAGTGGAGGAGAAGGGGATGAACAAAAGTAAGAATCCCACTTCCAAGGAGGCCTCACCTCCCACAGCTGCTTCAGCCATAAACTCATGGTTGGGTTAATCCACTCATGAATACAGCACCTTTGTGATCAATCATCTACCTCTGAATCTGTGAGGCTACTAAACACATCAGTTGTGCCGCCCCATATTCAGATTAGAGTACGTGAGGATGTAAAATCTTTTGAAATCATCTATATTAGGTAACTGGATGCCTCTGGCTTGGTGGAAAAGTGGAAGTTTCTCTAAGCCCGCACTCATGTGAGAATTTAATGGCTTAACTTGCTGATGTTCTGTAGTTTCATTGGATTGGATCGCAGACCTACTAGAGAAGCTGGAGGAGGTGGTAGGTGGAATCTACTTCTGGGTTCTCATCTAAGAAATATGTACAGCCCGGAATATAGCTCAGTGGCGCAGCGCCAGCCTGGCAAGCACAAGCTTGTGAGTTTGATTCCCTGTACCAAAAAAACCCCACAAAAAACCCCACACAATACTGCTAGGAAATATGTGCATATAATCCTCTAAAAGCAATACACATAAATCCTCTAAAAGCAATTTTATTGACTTGTACAGCAAAATACACAAACCTTAAATATGCAGCTGAATGGCCTCTTGCATTTAGACACACTATGTTAACCAACCAGATCACGACACAGAATATTGTCAGTATCCCAGGATGCTTCCTCTCTCTTCAACTGGTACCTTACTGTTAGATAAGCCACTGTTCTGACTTTTAACACCGCACATCTATTTTCCTGTTTTTGACATTGCACAGGTGAAAGTATGTAACATATTCTTTTGTATCGGTTTCTTTGACCTAGCATTGTGCTGTTATGTTATTGCCTTGTAGCAGCTTCTTTTAAGTTTCTCTGTGTTGTAGGTACTGTACATGGTAAAATTTACTCATTTTGTTTTTTTATGGACAAGGTTTAGCTGTTATAAATAATGCTGCCCTGAACATTTTTATGCACATATTTTGTTGGACTTATGTATTTCTTTTGTGTATAACGCTCGAGGTGGAATTACTAGGTTACAGGACAGATGTATGTTTAACTTGAGAAGATGCTGATAGTTTTCCAAATAATGATTTTCAATCCCAAGAACAATCTGACAACTGTAGTCACTTCATGTCCTGCCCACATTCAGAGTTATCAGGCTTTCAGACATTTGCTATTCTGATGGGTGATTCTTTCTCCCTTATGATTGTAAGGGGATCATAATTCTAATGACCCCTCATGAGCTCAGGATTTGGATTAAGAAATGCATCATGGAGTGACAGTTACGCTTTTTGTCTCTGGGTGAAGTGATTGTCTCCTTTAATTTACTCAGAGTTCTCTAGGAATACTCTGTGACTTAGAAACTAAACTGTAAAGTTCACCACAATTGAACTCTCTTGAAAAGAACAGGAATAGGGAAGAGGGAAGAAAAATGTTACATATGTGCATATGTATGTGACATATGGATGAAGTCACCAGTGGGCAGTGAGAACAAGTCATTACCTCCCCCTGATAGAAAGGATAATCAGCATGTTCCCAGGTGGACACCTGATCTTCCAGGGGAACGTGGATTTCTTCAGGACTAAGGCTTGGTTCCTAAATTGGCCTCTGAGCACTCGGTTTGGGCAAGGGCAAGGTTAGCTTTCATAAGTCTTTGTTGTTGAGATCTCGCATAGCTTGTCTTTCTGCTACCATGGTCACTTACAATTAGTTCATTGAGGGAGCATTTATGTGGCTGGAGAGCGAGGTTAATTGACATCCATCTGACTGTCAATAAGCCCCTCAATAATAGAGGTTGCCTTTTGGTGTACATTCACATGAAAAAAAGTGTTTGACACTGTGTGCTCATTCTGTCCTCTTCCATAGACATCCTATATCCTCTCTTCCAGCATTTCTTCCCCCCTGGTCTTTGACCATACAGGTTAATCATTAGCCTTTCCCAAGACTCAGTGTAGATTTATATTTGTGTCTATTTTTCAGTGGGGATAAGAGTGCTCAAGCAGGTACTGGTCACAGCTGTATCTGCTGGTGTTTCACAGAGTCTTTCAGGAACACTCTTTATTGGACATGTAAGGCTGCATCAGTCCACTTTTGCTGAGTACCAGATATCATGCCAGCCCTCTCCAAATCAGGCCCGTGTTCCTTCTCAGTCAGCAGGTCTTAAGGAGATCTCTATGAATCTGTAAGTGTGAAGGTGCTGGATGTATCTGAGTTGTCTCTTCATATATTTTCTTGTGCCTTTGTAGACCTGCTTGAGTCTGATCTCTTTCATACTTGCCTTTTGATAGAGTACATCTCTATCAGGCCCATCCTGATGACATGGTGGGTCAGACAGCGTTTAGATTACTATAGGCAGCTCACATAAGCCCTTGATGTGCTTTAGCCATCTTCTGATGCAAGCCTGGAACCATTTGTCGAAAGGACAGTTATTATCTTCAGAAGAGGTTATGACTGTTCCAATGCCTAGGAAGTCTGGACTATAATTCCTTGGATACTATTGTATTCAATTAATTGGATCACAAGACTTAGGTGGTATAGTAGTTTGTGCTGGAGTCCTGACTTGCCATAGACTCTATTGAAGACTGGCAGTCTTGTAAGTTACTAATAAAGGAGAGCAGTTTATTTAAATCTGGTGTGTATTGTCCTTAAAATACAGAGCAGCCTGTGAAGTAGTATGTCTGTTTTAGTAGTAATAGTAAGCATTCAGGGTGCAGCAACTTGTTTTTTACTTTGGAGCGGGTATTCCAACTTGTTCCAGACCTCTGGGTCCCAGAAACACTTTGAGGTTGCAGCCCTTGAATTTTTATACCTTTTATACACCAGTGAGCTTGCATGTGTCTTGCTAAGACCTTTTAGGGATTTATTTCTTGTTTATCAGGTCCTACAGGGGTGGTGTTTTGAATGACTGAGATGATACATAGGATGTCAGGACATTCAGTATCTCTGTAGACTAGATTGTGGCAAAGAGGAGAGTTGTTATATCTCTGGGGTAAAAATGTAAAAGTATATTTTTGACTTTGTCTTCTTGCGTTCCTTGCATATTAGTAAAACACTTTCTACTTTAATATGTCTATCTGAGGTTCCAGGGGCTAAATTTGCTCCAAGAAAGATATTTTGGTAAATTAGCCAAGTTAGAGTCACTGCCTGAAAGGATTTATGATAACCTTAGTCTCTTAAGATCTGTCTGCTTTCTGCACAGACCAAAGAGATTCAGTTAAACAGGGATGTGAGAGGATAGATTTCAAGTTTTGATGATGGTATTAATCTCTGCAGTTCTTGCATAGCTGGAGTATTTCTTTTATTTTACTGTCCTGGTAGGTAGAGGAAGTTCAGAGTTTTATACTTGGTCATTTCTGTCATAATAGCTCATATTCGGTAGTTTAAGTTCATATGAACTCTACTAGTGCTTGTGTGTTTGGTCCAACAGTGTGTTAAAAAGCTGTGGTATAACCAGAGATTGTTCCATGGATTTATTGAGCTCACTGTTAGGTGGGAGAGGCCAAGACTTCATGAATCACTTGATCACAATAACCTTTATTTTGATGGGTGGATAGTGCCATTTTAGGCCCTCAGGATTTAGTGAAACTCTGCCTTTTCAAAAGTAGAAAGCTAAGTATTTCTTTGAGGGAATCAAAGCCAACAGAATGTGTCTTTATTACACTGTTGCTCTTAGCTCCAAGATTGCTCGGTGTATGGCAGAGAAGAGCATCCTGGGGCAGGCGAGTTAGGGGAGGACAGGTGATGGAATTCTTCGTGGCTGTTGCTATTTTTCAGGATGCAGTTCCTGCAGCGCTTATGGTTGTGTTAGGAGAGGGTGTGGAAGAGTATCTCTGTTTTCACACATCTTTATGGCCTCAAATCTGGTAATTAATGAGGAACTAGAAATGAGCGTCATCATATTGCAAAACTCAACTTGTGTTGATACCTAAACACATTTAGCACTCCCACAGCAAGTGAAACCTCATTTTGAAGTGGGAAATATACTTGTGGAAAGGAGATTTTGGGTGTTTCATTTTCTCATGAGAATAACTTTAGGTCTAAAGAAATTTTACACTCAATTTTTTAATATTTTAGATAAAATTTTGAACATAATGAATTTATCTGAAACACTTCTCCTGCATACACTGTATTAATTTCAAATATGTTGTTTGCATGGGAACTTTGTTTTTGAGACAGGGGCTTGCTAGGTAGCCTAGGCTGACATTGAACTCACAGCAGTCCACCTGGCTCAGCCTCCCTAGTGCTGGGATTGCAGTCCTGTACCACCATGCTCTGCACATGGGAACTATCTTTGAAGTAGTTTTCAGCTGCAAGTATCTTATTATTTGCAAATAAATGTGAATACCCTTTGGCAGTCGATGAAATAGATTATGTGGCAGGGATAAATGAGATTTGAATATAAATCTGTGTTTATGTCTTTGCATGAATTACTTGAGGAATAGAACAAAATTGCAACCAAAGTCATTCATTCATTGGTAGCCAGATTTCTGGTCCTTCCACCTTTGTTTTGCACTATTTTGACTTTTTCTTCTTTCTTTGATTTGACTTCATGTACCTGTTCTTGAATCAAATTAAAGAAAATTTTTTCAGAGTCACACCTCATCATTTTTTTTAAATTTCAAGCTATGCATTAGTGTTTTCTGAGATTTCTAATATATGTAGATAAAAGAAATAAGATAAGTTTTCTAGTACTGTCATGGCATATGGTTTGCAAAGACCTCAATATCAATTAAGCTAGCTTTGAACTAGATGGGCTATAATCCATAATGTATACTTTGGGGAGATGGCTGCTTCTTAGAGAGTTCTAATTAGAAAATGATATTTTTATTCATCACAAGTTTTTTTCTGGGTGGTTTTTCTGGCTGGGGAACTGTATGGCAGGGAAAAAACAAAGCCAAAAGAATCACTTGGTTGATAATTACTGTGCCAAGCTTGCGGCCTGGAGGAGGGCATTCTATAAAACTGCATTGCATGTTCCCACCTTCCTTACCAGCTAAAATGTGACTTTCTCCTGACCACCTGATCTCCCTCATCCTCCCATGTCCATTTGCCATGTGTCATTTATTTTTTTGCCATGTGTTGTTTTGCTGGGTAGTTGGGTATATGCTTTCTTGTTTTATCATTGCTCCTCCTCAAGTATTTCTCTCCCTTTTATTTATTATTGTCTTTTACTTTCTCTTGGCTTTCCAGTTCTTGACTTCTAAGCCCCTTCTCCACACAGAGTTAGGCTTCTGGCAACTCAGGGTCACTGTTTCCCCCTGTACATCTTTTGGAATACTGATAGGGAGCATTTTATGAGTTCTTCTCATACGCCAGGCACTGCACCAAGCACTTTGTCAAGTCGGTTCATCCTCAGAATAACCCCAGGAGATAGTACCATTACTAGCTCCATTTTGCAAGTGAGGTTATTTACTCAAAGGCATGTAACTCAGAATCAGGTCGGGGTTCTGAGCTCATGTAATCTGGGTTCCGAGTTCATGTTCTTACCTACCACCCCAACGCTTTTCACACTTGCTTTAGTCTGGGAGCTCTGGAGAAGCCGATGGCGAGAACACAGACCCAGGTAGCTAAATGAGAACCTCCGGGGCATGGCGCTCCAGGAATTGTCCTTTTTAACGCTGACGGTTAAGAATCTGTGCTCTACATTTGCAGTAGTTTCTATACAGCTTTTAAGCTACCTGTGCTTGTTTAAACAGAGATGAATGCAAATGAGGTGGATTAAAATTTCAGTTCCCCAGTCATGCTTGGCACATTCCCGTGCCCTGTGCCAGCTCTGTGGCCCATGGCAGCTGCTTCCCACTGCTGGAGATGAGGATTTCCGTCCCGATGGATGTTGCTGCTCTATACTGTGCTACCTCTGTGTGCGCACACTGTCTCCTTCCTTGATCCCATGACCTCTGCCTGTTTTCCACCATCAGCTTCCTCCAGCCCTCTTTGTCCTTTCCATTTAATGCTGGACCCCGTGGTGTCTGAACATCTCCAGTGCCCTTTTCTGCCTTTTCCTGCCACCTCCACGGTCGGCAGCTTTCATGCTGGGTATAAAGCCAGTCACATTCCTGCTTCTGTACCATTGCTGCTAGAGAAAATCATCTGTCTGCTAACAGAATCAGGGTAACTTTTTAGTCTCACTTGGAAACCCAAATCTGCGTGGCAACCCTTTCACTTATTCATACTCATCCCGCCGTAGCTTTCTGGACTCCTGTTCTGGCCGCCCCTGCTCAGCCTCCATGAGGGCCCTAGAGGGAACACTGCATACACCCTCTTGCATTCCGTGCACCCTTTCAAGGGAGAAGGCCCCTTCCTTCCCAGGGTCACTCCTCCAGCTGCTTATCTAAGTCCCAGCTGCCTGGGATACTTGAAACAAACAAGTTAAGGATGTATTTGGGCTCCTGCTGTTTGCAGTTGTGGTCCAGGTCAGCTGGTGCCAGTGCTTTCAGCCTGAGGAGAGGTGGAAGCACCCTGGCAGAAAGGATGGTGGAGGAGAGCTGCTGCCCGTCTGGCCGCCAGGAAGGGCACAAGAGGAAGGGTCGGATACAGCACGCCCACTCCAAGGGCATGCCCCCCGAACCCCCTTGTCCAGCGGGGCCCCACCTCCTAACAGTCCACTCGGCCAGGGACTCATAGGGCCCGCATGAGCCAGCCACCTGTCTCCGCTTGCCTCTGAACTCCTGCCCCCTGGCAGTGAAGCCCTCCTGCAGGAGTCTCTGGGGAGACTCTTCATCAGTCTAAGGATGTGTTTCCTTGCCCACAGCCTAAATGATGTACTTCTCTCCCTCTTTTCCTGTTTTGTCAAACTTCTGCATTTTCCAATTCTCTCCCATCTCTCTCCCATACCTGCCAGTTTATATACTGAAACTACTCCTACCCTCTATTGACAGGTGTATGCTCTGCAATGACGTTTGAAGTTACTGATACTTACCTTTTCCTGAAAATGTCTTTTCTGTTGGGGTCTCTGAGTTCTCATTTTTGCTCTTCAGTTACTGTGCAGAATCTTCTGCACACTGTCTTCCCCTCATAGCCCCTGGAATAGCAAGTTGCACTGGTCTGTGAGGACTTGGGACCTGTCTTAGTCCTGTCTTCATTTCAGTGTCCTTAGAATCAAGCCAGGTGCTCGGTGTGACTGTTGTGCTACAGTGCTTGGTGTCACGTTACTGAATGTTTTGAGGCACTAGTGAAATTGTGCCCAGCTGGTTGGGGTGTGCCTTGAAACATTTTTGATTTGCACACATGGGTTCTGAATGGACAGATGGAATCCCTAACAGAGGTTTGGAAGTTCACTGAGGTTTATTTTCTCTGTCCACAGAACACCTGAACACTTCATAAGTATTACTGTCACGTTACCCATTGCATCATGTCTTCGCAAATTTGTGTTGAACTTGCCCCTTGCCTGCTTCTCTTGCTGACATCCCACTTACCCAGCAGAGCCATGCTTAGGACTTCCCAGCTGCTCCATGTTTTGTCTGCAGCTGAGAAGCACTCAGAATTAACATATTTCTAAATCACACTTTTTTTTTTTTTTAACAGCATGGCTTTTCACAAAATAGGTTTTGGCCACATTATCATATCTGAAATTGATATGATAATGTTATCATATATCATATCTGAAGTAGATTCTTTGGCAACTTATGAAGCCTGTGTTCTCAGAGCTAGAAGGAGAAATAAAATTGAAAAGCATGGCTGTTGAGCAGTTTCTAGGCCACTAGGACAGACCAAATGCTAATAGGAGACTTTAAAATTCTATACAGGCATGATGTGATAAATGGACAAAGGTAAGAGGTTTCACGAAAGGTTGCATGAGGGAGATAACTTGAGGAGGAACTTGAAAGATGCCTAAGGATTTTAACTGGCAGAGTTCAGAGTGAGGATGGACAGTTCAGGTGGAGGCAGTGACGTGGAGAAAGGTAATAAAAACTGTCCAAGTTGGCCTTCATTGAGTATTTGAATTTGATTTATTTAAGGGGTACTGGGAGATAAACACGGAAGGGTGAGTTGAACGATACACTGAAGAAGCTCATATAGTGATCTAGATAGTGCAGCTGTGCAAATAGTAGGGAACCTTCAAAAGTTTTTTGTTAAATGAGGGGTGTGAGGACTGGATCCTGGGAAGAGAGTATCCAGTCCCGCTTGGGTAGTGAGCAGTACCGTGGGCATCCTTGAGGGTTCAGGGCTGGGTACCTGTGGCTGGTGGCTAGACAAGAGAGGCGGCGACCAGGGAGGCTTCTCCTCAGAGTACTGGGAGACAGGGACTTCCCCTTTGCTGTACTTGACTCCGATCTGCAACTAACTGTGGCCTTTGGCTGCTCAGCTCCTTAGACTTCGGCTTTTTTTCTGAGTTTCTGTTCGTTTAGTCATTCTTTCTCCACTGTTCCACAAGCACAGATAAGTGCTAAATGGATGCCCAAAGGCCAGGCATAGAAGGGAGGAAGAAGAGAGGTCAGTCACAGAATGAGTGATAGAATGTGCGTGAAGGTCCACAGGCATGTTTGATACATGCGTTGCAGCCGGATGTTCTCAGGTGAGTCCCTGGAATGACTCTGCGAAGCTCGGAAGGTCGTGCTCATGGGGTATGGAACTGGTGGGGGAGCGACAACATCTGAAATTGAAGTATGAGTACTTGCTAAACTGCATTTTAAGAAGCAGATATGAATTAGCCACGCTGCCTGGAGAGTAGCCAGGATGCTCTTCAGTTCTTTAAAATTCACCTTATTCCTTTTGCATTTCCTTCATCCTCTTACCACCACTGCGTTTTCCATCTTTAGTGCCCGTGTCAGCACTGTGAAAAGAGGCAGAGAGCCTCGCGCATGATTACAAGCACAGTTTTGACCTCATGGGTCTGTTTAGTGGATCATACTTTGAAAGTGTGTGTGTGTGTGTGAGTGTGTGTGTGTGAGTGTGAGTGTGTGAGTGTGTATTAGTGTGTGAGTGTGTATGTGTGTGTGTGTGTGAGTGTGAGTGTGAGTGTGTATGTGTGTGAGTGTGTGTGTGTGAGTGTGTGTATGTGTGTGAGTGTGCGTGTGCGTGTGCGTGTGCGTGTGCGTGTGTGTGTGTGTGTGTGTGTGTCCGTCTGTTGGCTATCCTAGCTCATTTTGGAGGCTAGATGATACTATTTGCAACTTTCAGATGTTTGCTATCCACTGGGCCTCCACAGAACTGTGCAGATCTTAGCACTGGTGGTCTTATCCATACTGTGGCTCAGGACACGGTTTGTAGGGCTATGGCCCCAATTTTGGTTTGGGGCTAAGGCCAGGTATACAGCTGACTATTTGGATTACAGCTGTTAAAACGCCACACATGGAGCACCTACCGTAGATCCTCCTCTTTGATGTTCAGAAAGCTGTAAAGAGTGTTGGGGATTTCAGAGTCCTGTAGCTAGGAGTCTCAGAGGGCATTTCAGTAGCTAAGACTTGGAGATATGGAGGGTCAGTTTGTGTGTGTGTGTGTGTGTGTGTGTGTGTGTGTGTGTGTGTATTTATGTACTGCTAGGTAGTATTCTGAGATGATGGAAATGTTCTAATTTTTTATGGGGCTGTGGGTTATGTGAAAATAGTTGTTCTTCAACACTCACCAAATTATATTCTTAAGATTTGTACAGTTCACTGTATAAAAATTCTCTTGCAACACAATAACAATAAAATTAAAGCCACTTTATAACTATACCACCTAGGATCAACCATGATTACAATTTTATGTATTTCTGTCTTTGAAAAATACTTTCCTTAAAAAAATATTGAGAGCCAGGTGTGGTGACATGTGCCTGTAATCCTAGCACTGGGGAGGCTGAGACAGGAAGATTGCCATGAGTTCGAGGCCATAGTGAACTCAAGGCCAGTTTGTACTACATGGCAAGATCCTGTCTCAGAAAAGAACTGAGGTCTTATTATACGGGGAACATCACAGCAAATTTTAAAACATTAATATATTATGAGCATTTCTAAGTATGAAACATAGTATTTAATAGTCACTATATGTATCTATTATCCAAAGGTATCTTAATTTGATGTAATCAATTTCCTATTGTCTGATATTTAGGTTTTTAAAATGTTTCAGTTTTGAGAATAAGGTTAAAAGCTTAATTGCGCAAAGCTTTTCTGTCACCGCTGGATGGTTTGTGACGTGCCATTTACTCTCGTTTGGCTCAGTTCAGCTCAGTCACGAGGGGACTCGCGGGGTCACTCACATGTGTGAGCCGTTCTGCCTACGGAGCCTGCTGTCAGGGGGCCAGACCCCGTGGGACTGAAATGAAAACAGCAGTACGGAGTCATTGCAGTACGTGACGACGGGGGGGGGGGGCTGGCCAGTGTGGCGTGAGTGTTTAAATTAAAAGATTGAGTACACTGAAAGACACATTGCCAGGGATCCCCTCAAAATACTCCCCCATTCCCAGGCCGACACCCCTCCTCCTCCTCCCCACTTTTGCAAGCAGGCCTGCAGGCCCTTTCTCATGAGTGTCTTCATGTGATGTCATCAAACTCACAGTGACTGCTGCTGCCCAGTGCCATCCTACAGGAAGAGAGGCTTGTAAAAACCTTACGTGTCATTTTCCATGGTATTCACTGATGCAGCACCCTGTGACTTCTTGCTGGTCCCCTGTGCCAAAATGACCAGGAAAGGACAATGGTTTAAAATCATTCAGGACATCGAGGCAGCCATGACAATGCACCTAAAGACATGAAAAAGGACTCCACAACTGCCTCCCAATGTGGCAAGAAGGATACGCTAGGTGTGCTTGGAGTGAGGGGGTATTTTGAGGGGATGTAGTGGTGATGTCTTTTACAATAATAAACATTTACATTTAAATGCACAGTGCATCGTTTTGTTGAACCTTGGACTTTGTGTCTCAGGCCCTGTAAATTTTGGCAACACAAGATTATATAGGTATAAATGGAGAAATGCGCTCAGAGTTGCCATTTATGGAGATTTATTATGTGGCAGGCATCATGCTAAGATATTTGTGACTCTTATTTCACAGTGATTCTGTGAAAGTACAGGTCATTTTTAAAAAGTCATGGCTGCCTCAGTGTCCATAGAAGTAGACTATGAGGATGTCACCAGAAAAGCAGAACCAATAAGAGACACAAATACATTTATTGCAAGGATTTGGCTATGGAGGCTGTGGGTATGGAGGCTATTTACGTGGGTTTGGAGGTGGCTAGGCAGACTGGGACTGTTAGACACCAGCATGCCATTGTCCACGGCAGAATTTCTTTTCCAAGAATCCTCAGTTCTGATCTCTAGGTCTTATAACAGATTGAGTCAGACCCGCTGAGATAATCTAGGTAGGATAATCTCTCTCACTCTTAGTAAGCTGCTTATAAACTGCATCTGCAAAACCCTATATTAGTGTTTGATGGAATAATTGGGTAATATAGCCTAACCTTGGTGACTCAAAACTGACTACCAGACAGAACAGTCCCATGAACCCCCTGCAGCAACTATAAACCAGTCCTGCCTCACCCATACTCCCATTGGCTCCTCTTTCTGTGTTATTTTGAAGCACATTCCAGTCATATCTTTTCATCCATAGATGTTTCAGTAACTTCTTATGTGTAGCCCAGTGTTGTCCCACAGACTTTTCTGTGATAAGAGGAATATTCTTTATCTTTAGCCATTAGCCCTATAGCTGTTGAGCACTTGGGATGTGACCAGTGAGGCTGAGGGACTACATTATTACTTTTATTCAATTTTTAGTTAACTTCAATAGCCACAGGTGATGTCTTAGTTACTTTTCTCTTGTTGCTGGGACAAAATACCCCTCACCCAAAATCAAGGAAGGAAAAAAGGTTTATTTAGCCCGCAACTTGTGGAAGTTTCAGTCCATAATCAGCTGGCTCCAAGGCAAGGTTGACATGGGGAGGGGCAACTCTTCAAGGCGGCAGAAGACAGCAAAAGCAGCAAGAGCAGGAGGGGGAAAGCAAGCCTCATCTCCCTCATCTGTATGCCAGCCATCTGCCCTGGCCCTCTCCATGCCCCGCTCTTCCATAAGCGCGGGATGTTTACAAAGTAAGGTCCCTAGCCACCTGCTGAGGTAAATGCTGAGCTTCTCAAGTTGACACAACGCATCACTTGCTGCCAATGGCTATAGTGCTGGAGAATACAACCTTAGAGGATAAGCACTCTTCTTCTTAAAAGCGTATCCATAATTATCTAATCCCCAGTTTAATACTAATTCCTTAATCTTACCAAGTACCCTTCATATTAACATATCCAATTGTTTCTTAAGTGTAACAAATCATGTATTTTTAATAGTTTGCATGAATTGGGATATAAATAAGAACCTGAAATTACATTTGGTTGATATGTCAGTTTTAAATAACAGTGTTTTGTGTTTTGCTATTCACTGAAGAAAAGGGGTTGTTTGTTGATGTTTTTTGGTGATGTATTCACTTCGGTAAACTGAGTTCAAACTTAGGTCTGATCCCAGAACCTGAGTTAAACTTGCCTGAGATGACGGTGGTGGTAGTGCTGACAGCGACCGCAGCAGTGGTGGTACTGATGTGACAGAGATGGCGGTGGTAACGGTGGTGAGGACGCTGGCAGCGCCAACATAGCTGAACTCGAATGCTTGCTGCGTGCCGGGCACTAAGTACTTAACAGGTAATGACTTGTGTCTTCACCACAATGGCCCCATCTTACAGGCGTTACTATTTCTATCTTCCAGATTGTTCAGATTATTCCCCCAATGGCACAGGGCTAGTACTTACTGAGATTTAAGAGTCAAGCCCAGGCAGTCCAGATCCAGAGTTGTAATTCGTTTTCTTTTCTTTTTGTAAAAGTAGCTGCGTGACGGCTTTGTGACAGAAACACAAAACATACCGCCATAGTTAAACACCACAATGAGCGTCAACCCCCTGAGGCAGCGGCCTGATTCCAGCCGCGAATACACCAGTGGAGGTCACTGGGGAGAGTCTGAGCTCTTAACCACTGTGCTGCATTGTGTCTGTTCTCCGTTTCCTCCGCAACCTGTGGGATGAGAAATTCATTTTCAGTTGCTTCCTGGGAACTGGCACATGTTTGAAATTATGAAGCTAAATTTGACCAAGTGTTTTTTCTGGGGCTCTCAGGAGAATGGAATCAATGACAGTAACGCTTTAGAGCACTTGAGAGCCCTTAGTGTAAAAGACTTACGGAAAGTGTTTACTTGTCTGTAAAGTCGCTTGCCTGCTATTCCTAGATGCTTACTTGTGCTTCGCATGTCACCTGCTTTCACATGGAATCTATTCCTACAGGCCACATTC
This sequence comes from Dinomys branickii, assembly GCA_004027595.1. Taxonomy (NCBI): domain Eukaryota; kingdom Metazoa; phylum Chordata; class Mammalia; order Rodentia; family Dinomyidae; genus Dinomys; species Dinomys branickii. The sequence goes on from PVLD010003685.1 coordinate 64,569, forward strand.
TGAACATGACATTTTTATTTAAAGTCACATGTGTATTGTGGAAAGCCTCTAAGAAACCCACTTAAAACTTATTCTTTCCAAAGTATTTTGTGTAGTTTCTATATTATTTTTCACTGCGGGGTTTTGAGAGATCTGTGTGTGCTGACAAGATTGACTGCTGGAATGTTCTCTTGGGAGTGAGTGCTTGCTTCAAAAGTGTAGCAACTTGCTACAAAACCTGAGTTATCTGCACACTGCAAGTTTTCTTTGTATATGGATGCCAACAGGAAGCGTAAAAGCTTGCCTGCTTGAGTTTTGGTGGCTGCTGTCCTTCAAGGACACCTGTTTGAATCTTCTCACTGCCTCTGCCTGGGTGGCTGTCTCTGCTGGCTAGCGCTTCAGCTCCACACACCAAAGAAGAATAAACACCTCCAGATCACCGTTGTTTCACATGCATTCCTGAAACTGCTGACTGATACTACTTTGGGGAAATTGGCCTGGCTAATAAAAGGGCCTAGAAAAAGAGTTCTGAGCTATCAGAACTCCATGAAACGTACCACCTGTCTGCCCACTTGTCAGGCCTGCCTGTCACATCAAACCCACCACGCTGGATTGAGCTGAGCACAACTTCTATGAATATGTAACAGTAAATGCTTTTGGAAAGTTATAGGGAGACACCAGCAATAAGGTGTATTTCATAGTTTTGCAATTCAGTGGTGTCTGAGTTACTTCCCTGCAGTGTGTAGAGGTTTCAGTTCATAGTTGGCTGGCTGCAGGCAGATGGCATTGCAGAGAAGAAACAGTGTATGGCAAAGCAGGGCAGGCAGAAGGCAGCGAGCAACAAGCGCCGAGCAGTGACCCTCTTTCTATGCTCCCCCCATTATCCAGTCTAACTGCCCTCAGGGTGGATAGCACTCACAACCAGGGTCAGATACCCTGCATCCCAGAGCTGTGCCAGACCCATCAGGGGACTAATTTGGTGGTCACACATCTTTGATCCCAGCATCACACACTCCAGATCCAGCCACCTCCAAAAAGCTCCACCTATGATCTGATGAGGTTTGGGGGGACATGTAGACACAAAGCACAACAAAAGAGAAAGAATGGGGAAAAGAAACAAAAAGGGAAGGAAAGAAATCAGTGAGCTAGTTGGTGTGGTGCGGTGCGTTCAATCATCGCGGTTACCTTATGTTACATCTCATGCGTAGTGTTTCTTTTGTTACTCAGTAATTCTCTTTGTTTCAAGTCGATCATTTGTAAATAAAATTCATATCTTGAAACAAAATTGGCAGAAACACATACATAGTTACTTTAGAGCTAGTGAAAATAAAAATAAAATCATAATATGCATTGTATAATTTGAAAATTGATGTTACGTTCTACAGAGCAGGGACTGCTTTTCATTACTGCCTGACATTCGATAGCTGGGAAATCTTTTTGAAGAACCCTCTAAGTAAGGCTTCCTGATCTTCTCAGAGCAGTGGCTGGAGGATGTGGGGAGCCAGAGTGGTGTCATGGAAGTCGTGGAGGAGTCATGGTAATTGCTGTAGTGCTGGTGTCACCAGGAACTTGTTACATATCAGCCAGACCACCTGAACCAGAAACTCCAGGAACGGGGTCAGAATTCTGTCTTAAGGAAGACATCAGTTGATCGTGATGTATCTAATGTTTGGTTGATCCTGATGTATCTAATGTTTGTGAATCACTGGGCAACAAAGAGGTCAAGTTAGATCAGGGCCAGAAATCCCCACTGGGCTCGTAACTGGGCTTTTCCCTGCGTTCGCCCTCATCCTGTGTAGTCTCTGTGCTGTCTGCTTTGCTGGTGTGGTGTCCTCAGTTGGGAGATTTTCCTGCGTTTGCTCCCGCTGCTGTGAGTGTTGGCTCTGTCGGAGGAGTAGCAGGCCCTAATCAGGAGCTTTAGCCTCTGTCTGGCCTTCTCTTAAGCTGCTGGGTAGCGTGGTGTGAGGGGTCAACTAGGCTAAGCCCTCTAGCTTGGTAAACTCAGAGAATGAGTCTTGCTAATCAGTAAAGGGTCTCTTCCATAAGGTCTAATGTTATTATATTTGCTTAAATATTCACGAATTCAAAGTTTATAAATTTGCATAAACATTTAATACTCTGTCATCAGCCACTCAGATTTATGCATGTTATCTGTAACTACCAAAAATTTGAATCTGCAAAATATGTTCTCATTCCATAACAACGAAGCCACTTTACTCACCAAGCGCAGTGTTGTCTGCACTGACTGACCTTGTCAAGGAGAGGGACGCTTTCATTTTAAACCTGTCAGTGGTTCCAGGGCCAGCCTGATGCACAACCTGCAGTTTTGGTTTGAGGATTAGAATCTCGCCTTTTAACCAAGGGGTGCATCTACATTTACATTTGAAATGCACCTGCTGGACGGTTCTTCCTCTTCACTGGCTCTAAGCTCAGTCACCAGGCCTGCTGCTTTGCCCCTTGGCAACTCTTGCATGAATTCCCCCGTCTGTCTCCCCTGCCCTGTCACTTTCTTTCATGTCTCTAATGTGTTTTGAGTGCCATTTAAGTGTACTGAGGTGCTCCGGAGGTGCAGTGTGGTACAGCAGGAGAGGTAGGGAGGTGGACTGTCATCCTGGAGGGATTGGTGGACTTTCTCTGTAAAGATTAGACAGTAACTATTCTAGGCTTTGTTGCGACACTCACACTCTGCCTGTGAGAGTGGGTACATGTGTACCTGTGTTCTGGTAAGAGCCTGGCTGTGTGCTTTAGTTTCCCAACCCTGTCCTAGAGGGTGAGGCAGGCCGCACCGCAGGTGCCCAGTCAGTGTGCGTCTGTGCAGTGGTGAAGAAATGAAGCAGTGTGAAGGAGAGGAGTAAGGCTGGGGGTGTTTCTTTTATTCGTCAGCTGGCAGAGGAAGCTCCTTGGCCTGAGGAAAGCTGAGAAATAAACCATGGGTCATGGGGTACCTTGATGAGCCTTCCTGGTGAGGTAACAGAGGTGCCGTGACCTGGCATGGCCTCGCAGGCCTCGTTCGGGAACATCAGACCCGCTGGAGGGAGCCGGCGGGCAGGCAGCCTGAGGCAGTGCCAAGAGAACTGGGAGGAGTGCGTGGGCAGATGGACGGGGAGGAATCCGCCTGTGTGAAGGTAGGGAGGAGCTGGAGAGGCGAGAGCCTGGGGAAGGGAGTGGTTTGGTTTGGCTGGAGAACGGGTAAACGGGGATCCCCAGGAATGTGAGGACCTAAAGTCTGTTGTCTTGGAAAATTACACCAAGAAGTTTTGACTTTATTGATTGGCAGATATTGGGGGAGAGGAGCACTGCCTGCAGGTGCTTTAGGAAGGGTACCAGATGGCCAGTGGAGGGCACAGGCCTGTGGATGGAAGGGAGGTGGACTCAGGAGAGACCTCCCACTCAGCCAAGGAGACCTCTTTGTCTGTCACTTACCCAACCTTCCTGCAGATAGTTAGTTCCCCCTTTTTCAGGGAATGGCCTAGAGGCTTCTTTCTCAGAGAGGCCTGCCCCGTCCCTGGGATTAGAGCGCCCACGTTCTTCTGGTTTCCATAGTGCCTTCTTCCTAACACTTCTCTTCCAGTAGGGATCAGCCAGGGCCATTTGCTTGTGTGCCGTCAATACTTCCTGTGTATTGTAACACTCTTTGTGGCAAGGGATGCTTCACTGACTTTGGGACCTTACAGTTTAGTGTAGTAGGGAATATGAACTTAGCAGTTAGTTGTCCCACTGCCTACTGTGTTACCTTAGGAAAGCGACTTCGCCTCTACTCATGTGTGGAAGGAGACAGGAGCGTTGTTAGCCTAACAGGACTCTAGTGATGACTGGGATATGTGTGAAAGCTCTTCAGCTAGAGCTTGTGTGTTTTAAGCTTTCAATAAATATTAGCAGTTATTCCATGAGCTCTGGCTAGTAGCATCCCTGTTGTAACAGTGCTTGACACAATGCCTGGTATGTGGATGTTCAACAAATGTTACTTGACAGGGAATGTGATGCAGATAGATATTATGGTAGATGGCCATAGACCAGCCTGAACTGTGGCAGTGCTGCCTGTAACAGATGGGTTTCTACCCTAGGAATCAAATTACGGGACTTCAAGAAACCTTATAGATAGCTAGATATCTTCAAAAGATTTGATTACAGGAAAAGCTTAAAAAGCATCATTTATGTGTGGGTAAAAAAGCCTCAGTGCATGTGCATTATTAATATAAATGATCAAATTTCACATCTTACAAAATTTGCTCACGATAGGCTTGAAAGACGGACGTTGAAGGGTAGTAATTAATGTCAGCAGTGCCTCTCCCTTCCAGGTGAGCGGCATCGTTTGGGTTCCATGGCCCTGTAAAATGAATGCCCACAGGTGGTATGTGTTTATTTATTTATGTAGGTCAGGTATGGGAGTGGGCTCTAAAAGGGACACCTTTAATGAGAAGATGCTTTTAGAGAGATCAGAATCTGATCAAGGCATGATCCTGAAAAATGTGAAGGGCACACGATCGATGCTTCCGGGGTAGTACCTACGCGTTATTGTCCATAGGAAACTTTTTTCTAACTTTCTGACCTGTGCTAGTGGAGGTGGTGCTCTTGGTGCTCTGCGGCTTAACCACCAAGCCTTTGGGCATGTGGTCATCTCTTTCTGTACTTTTGCCTCCCCAAGCCAGCTGTAACTTAGAAGCGCTCCCTACCCCTGGAAGTCCTTGGTGAACAGCTTTAGTGGACACCTTAGTAAGACACATGGATAAAGAGCCTCCCACTGCTTTGGGGCTTTTTTGAGGAGGGTTGAGTGAGAGGGAGGGAGTAATCATCCCTGTTCTTGGAAAACTGTGAAGGAGACTCTATAGGTCCTGTGTTTCACACCCCACAATCCAACCTGCCCGCTGCCTACCATGTGAGAAAGGCAGAGGAGAGTGCCCCACTCCGCCTGACCCCACAGGGCCCCTTGAAGCTTTTCCACGTGCATTCGCCATTCACATCCCTCTCCCCTGGGTAACTGACATCTAAGCCCACAGTGTATGTTTGGTGACTTAGCTTCTCTGTACCTTACTATTGTTTAAGAAGTGAGCTCTGCCTTTGCTGGGATTATACAGGGTTTCCCTTACTCTACTCCCACCCGTTCTGGGTCTTACCATTGAAAGTCCTGCTGTCTCAATTTGCCGTGTTTTCTTGAATTACGAAGTTTGTTTGCTTTCTGAGCCTCCTTTGCAGCTTTGCTCGTGTTTCCCTTTATCTGCAAGGCCCCCCCCTTTCTTCTCACTAACCCTAACCCTTCTCATTTAAAGATCGTTTCCTCCAGGAAGCCTCCCCTTTCTTAGGATAGGCAATCTTTTTTTTTTTTTTTTTCCGGGACCGGGGATCGAACTCAGGGCCCTAGTGCTCAGCGGCAAGCACTTAGCCCACTGAGCTGTACCTCCAGCCCAAAAAATCCTTCTTTCTGTCTCTTTTTTTTTTTTTTTTTTTTTTTTTTTTTTTTTTTTTTTTTTTTTTTTTTTTTTTTTTATTTTTTTTTGGCGGTACTGGGGATCGAACTCAGGACCCTGCGCTTGCTAGGCAGGCGCTTATGCCACTGATCTATATCCCCAGGATAGGCAATCTTGAAACAAAACTTTAGATGTAAGGGTGGTAGTTGCTGGCTTAAAAAAAAAAGTCTAGGGGTGACAAGGTAAAAAAAAAAGTCTAGGGGTGACAAGGAGGAGCAGGTGCACAGGATCAGTGAGCGGAAGTTGAGCGTGGCTGGACTCAGGAGCAAGGGGAGAGAGATAACCAGTTGTGACAGTCAGGACTGAGTGTGGAGGGACGGCTCGGAGGTCAGGGTGTAGACATTTGATTTTGTCATACTGTACTGGGATCCACTGAAGAATTTTAAGCAAGAAGGAGTTAAGTTTGCAACTTAAAAAGACTGGCTGCTGTGTGGAGCCAGGGGCAAAAGTGTATGTGGGGAATGCCGTTCGGAAGCAGGTGTGGTTATTTAGGCGGCGGGGACAGAGCAGTGGGAGTGGAGACAGACACTTGTGGACAGGCTTGTGTTCACAGATCCTGTCATAGTACTCAAAACAAATGGCAAAGGTGAGCCGTCTGGAAGATGTCGGTTTGTGAGCCTGCATGGATCGGAGCTGAAGACCGAGAAGGACTCCCACCTGCAGGAGTGCTGCTTATATTGTTTGCTCCCTTAGATTGTAAACCTGCAGAATACAGGAAGTAGTAATTGCTAGTTTCTGCTAGTAGATCTACATTAGTGTTACTCGTTTGTCCCTTGTTTAAATACTCTGAATTAATTCTTCTTCTTATAAGGTGTAAATGGTCTCTGACCATTTGTGAAGGAGCGTCTTTAACACCACATTCCTCAATGAGTTTGGGGCCTGTGTGGATTCAGACTGTAACGCAGATGCCCTCGGTTGTGTGCTTATTAGCAGTCGAAATCCCTCCCCTTCCCCCTGTACTACCTTGGAGAGAGCCTTGGTCAGGTTCCCCTTAGCCAGGGAATCTCCTATGTGCAGAGCTCTTTCATGCCCAAACACTGCAAAGCCTCCTGTCTCCTTTACTCTCCTTGACAGTAGTTATTTGTGGACTATGTTAACGTCATGGAAATGAAAATGATTTAGGGGTTTAGATTTTACCCCAGTCTAGGCTAGTATTTGCTGAAACATTTCTCTGCTTAGGTTTAATGTTTTAATTAGCTCAATAGGATGTCTGCAAAACACCCAGACTTCTTATCCCATTGTTGCTTTGGTGTTTTCGGTTTTGTTTTGTTTTTTGAGGCAGGGCCTTGCTGTATAGTACAGGCTGGCCTTGACTTTAACCATCCTACTGCATCAGCCTCCCGAGTGCTGGGATTTCAGGCCTGTACCGCCATGCCCAGCCCTTACCTCATTTTCTTACCTCGGGCATCGCAGCCCTTTAGGTGACCTGTGATGGGTACTGAGCAAGCACTTTCTGCACCTTCACAGGGGAAACTGATGGTGACAACGGAGTGTGAACACAGAACAGTTCAGTGTGATAATCATCCTGGCTAATCAGAGGCTTGGCAGACAGCTGGTTGCCAGATTATTTATGCAAAAGGAAAGCTGGTGACGTGTGTCTTGGAAAAGCGGTATGAGATCTGCTGTCTGTATGTAGTGGGGTGGGGGGCTGGGATCCAGACTCATACAGTGTGCAAGTAGAAGAGAACATGGGGAGAGAAAGACGACCAGAAACAGTCAAGCAGTTTGAGGAAGACATATTCTCACCTACTGGCCAAACCATGCATTTCTGAGAATAGGGCAGCAAACACAACATCTTGGGTTGTCTCTGCTTTGTCTGTCAGTGTGTGTTTGTTTAATATTCATCCATACCCCATCTCTTGGGGCCTGGTGTCACAGCCATTATCCTTCTGCTGTGGGCTGGCTGCAGCTTCCCGTGGAGACCAGCAGTGTGTCTCCTTAATTGGCTGGCAGGGTCAGCACACGCTGACATGCACATTCCTCCGTTTTCCCTTACCCCTTCTTGACATCTCTCCCTCCCGTTCCCCATGGCCCCCAAGTGAATTTCTTCAAGGGGAGGGAGCCCTGCGGAACCAGGAGGAATCAGGAGTCTTGCTGGGAAGCGAAACCTCTGCAGGGTGCAGCTTCTCAGTGGGAAGTTCTCTCCCAGGCTGTGATCCCCTCAAAGCCTTCTGAAGGGGCACCTCTGTTTTAGCTGATGGAGAGGAAAAATAGTCCTTCGGGAGCTACTGGTTAGCAGAGGAGCCACTATGATTTCAGGATTCTTAGCATTTACACTGGGGGCTCTGTAGTATCTTTAAAAACATGCTTAAAAATCAATAGCTCACCATTTCTCTGTTCGCCCTGTACCACATGCTGAGTGTGATCAGAGTCTCTGAAGACCTTTTCTCCAAATCTGGGCACTGATCTCTTGGTGGGAGGTGGTGTTGCTTTCAAAATGGTGGAGAAAGGAAGCTTTTACCATTTACAAATAGCCACAAAGTATATAAACAACACCTACAAAACAATCACCTTTGGGGAAATATGGTAGAGTTTTTAAAAAGCCATAGTTCCCACTGTATCTGTGCATATTTTCCCTGGTTAGTTGAAATTACATTATTGGTAACTTCTGTTATTCTTAAAACTCTCAGTAGGGTGTGTGATGTAACTTGTCAGTTAAATATGAGGCGCAGGAAAAGAATGCACGAAGTAAGAAAGAAAGAAAACCAGGGATGGAAGCGAAGCGCGTCTCGGTGGGGGAGCAGGAGAGTGACTGCAGGGGGGCGTCCTTCAGGAGCACTGGGGCCGCGCCCTTGCCTGTGCTTTCTTTCGTTCGTTCGCTTGGTGTTGGGCACTGAACCCAAGGCCTTCAGGCTGAGCTACGTCGCCAGTCCCCTTTACAAAATGTCTTCATGTTTTGTTTTATATTTGGAGACAACATTTCACTAAGTTGTTAAGCTGGCCAGACTGGACTTGAACTCATGATCCTCCTGCCTCAGTCTCTGTGGTGGGATCATAGGTGTGCACCAATGCACGTGGTTACATCCCTCTCTCTAGAGTTTTATTATGGGCTTTCAGAAAATAAGAACTGTAAGAAATGACAAACAGCTCTTTCTTTCTTTTTGAGACAGGGTTTTGCCACGTAGTTCAGGCTGGCCTCAGACTTACTACATAGCCCAGGCTGACCTTAACCTCTGAGTGATCTTCCTGCCTCAGCCTCCTAAGTGTTTGGATAACAGGCATGTGCCACCACATCTGGCACAGTTATTTTGGGGTAGATTTTTTTTTGCAGTCTGCAGTTCCAGTAACAGTGACCTGACGGTGACAGAGACAAAAGGGTTAGGGTTCTGGGTGGTCCTCAAGCCAGACAGTGGAAATAATATTACCCCATCCAAGGCTGTGTTTCAGTAAGAATAATCCAAAAAAAGAGAAAGAGTAGAATATGGATGGGGGCAAGATGTTTTGTAATAAAGAACTACACACAGAAAGACTATCTTATTCTTCCTGCTGTCCTTAAGAGCCCAGAGTTGGAACTTCAGAGGCTCGGCTTTGCACTAGTGCTGCAACTGTCTCCTTGAAGGCGGTGACAGTGGGTGAGACTCACCTTGCTTTCCTCATTAGTCCCTCTCGCCAGAGCCCTCACACTGTTTAGCATCTTTTCGCCTGTGTGAGCAGGAGTGGCTCAGTGGCAGTCCTTTTCTTCATAAGATGTGGACTTGTGAGTCCGACCCCTGGCTGCCCTTGGCAGTCACCTGGTCAGGGAGGGGAGAGATGAGTGGTTTTGAAAAATGGAGAAGGAAGTTGTCCCAGGCTGTGGAGGTGCGTGCCTGTCCCCTGTTGTGCGGGGAGCTCCTGCACTCCTGCTGCCCACGTGGTTGGCGGAGGTCACTTGCTTTTGGGGCCTGAGTCCCTTGCCTCCAGCTCACATGCTGTGCTGTGAGGTCTGCCACCCTGTGGATACCGTGGCACCCAGTGGAGACGAGGTGTTGGCCTGTATCGCTCTTTAAAACCACCCTGTGAGGAGGGTGGGCCCAGAGAGCTGAGCAGCATTTCCAAGCTCACATGAGCACTAAGTAGTGGGAACTGGAATTCGAGCTCGGGTTTGCTTACGGAGCCCCTGGCTTCTCTGCTACGTTGGTTTAAGGGTTTGTAAGAATGGGTGGGCTGTTCGTTAGCCTGTTGCAAAAGTAACTTTCCTTCCTTAAAATGGCCTGATGGCCTAAACCAGGTGTTGAGGATCAGAAAACCAAAATAGTACAAAATGGTGTAGAACAGTGAGTGAGGGCCTCTCACTGTGTCCACACCCCACCCTGTTAACTGCTGTCTTCAAAAATGACCACTGTGAATCATCTTCTTAACCTGTATGCAGACCTTACCACAGACACGTGGTAATACAGAGGCCCCAAATATTACCCTTTTTTGTTTATACGGAAGAGAGTACCTGGCACACCAGAGACAGGATAGCGTAGGTGCAAGTGTGAACTCTGTAGCCAGATGGTCTGGGTTCACATTCTTCCTCTTCTACTCACCACGTGGAAGGCAATAAGCTAGTTGCCCCCCGTGCCTCAGTTTCCTCATCTGCAGCGTGAGTTCTGGTTCAACTTGCCGATGTTAAAAACTTGGAACAATGCCCGCCGCTTAGTGAGGGTGGGGTGAATGTAGGCAGTGGCTCCTGCTATTCTGTACCTTGCTGTTTAATTTGAAAAATATGAAAGCTACAACCCTTTATTCCTCTAAAAGTCAATCTAGGGAATTATTCGGTTGTGCCCTTGCTCTGTGGAGCGTTTAGCACGAAGCAGAGGCTGTGATTGTGTGCCTCTAATGTGTCACGGCAGGAATGAGGCCGGAACTATCTGTGCGGCGCTTTGTGTTTTTCAGGAGAGCTTCCGGGTATGTTTGATTTGATCTCCCAAGCCGGCCTGTCCTGTGGGTTGGGCAGGTATTATTAATTCACTTTGCAAAAAGGACACTGAATTTGAAAGTGATTCAGCTGACTTGGCGGAGGTCCCGTGGCCTTGCTTAGGCCTGTGAAGAAGCCTGGTGTGCTGCTCCCCCTTTGACATGGCAGGCAGCCCTGGGGGCCGCCTGCCTGGGGAAGGTCCCGATAGCTTCGGCTGAGCGGAGGGTGGGGTGCCGAGAGGTTGCTCTCGTGGTGGGGTAGGTCTGCTCACATCCATCCATACTCTCCTTTGCTGGAGAGAATGACAGCACTGCATTTGCAGGGCAGTTCTGGAATTAGGGTGTATTATGGGGCCACCGAGCAGATCAAATCAGAAATGAGTGCAGTTGTGCAGAGAAACAGGCAGTGAACCAGAAAGCGGGAAATGTGGGATCTCAGCATCTTCATTATTTAAAGTGATGACTTATTCTTAGATGCTCTCAGGAGTACAGTCGAGGGGTGCAGAAACAGTGGCGGTTCCGTTTTGCTTAGCTAGTGAGCAACAGAGCTGGGGCTAAACAGGGATGGTTTGTCGTAGAGGAATTAGTAATCAGGCTTAGCAGTGTCTTTTTATTTTTATTTTTTAACTCAGGCAGCTGACTAGCTATAGTTTTATTTTTGTAGTAACAAAAATGTACTCTTAATGGTGTTCAGTAAAATAAATGAAAATTTGATAGATAATTTAAAAATATCTAACCACGCTGAAGTTTTAAAATGGAAATTCATTTAACCCAGTATGTCTCAAATATTATTTGAAAATGTCACCAATGTAAAAATCATTCTGTTTTTCTATGGTCTTCAAAGTCCAGTGTGTATTTTACACTTCTAGTATATCTTCACTGGGACAGGCCACGCGTTGTACAACCACATGAGGCTGCACAGCCCTCAGGCTGGCCTGGGTCTGCACGGCTCTCCTCCTAAAAAGGGTTCAGTGCACAGCTGGCTGGGCCCAAGGCAGCAAAGGTGTGGTGGAGGGGCCTGGCGGAGGAGAGGTGCTACACGGCAGCCGGGAACCAGACAGAAGGGAGGGCTGGGGACAAGATTCTATCTACGCTTCCAGGTTATGCCCTGCCCTCCGTGACCCGTCTTGGGACCAGGCTGCACCTCTTAACTGAAGGATCAGCTATCAGTGGAATAATCCAGGGATACAATGCTCCGGGTGACCCAGTTACCTCCCAAGGACCCACCTATAAAAACGTGATCTATAATAGCGGCTTTAGTCACCTGACCAGTTCTTAAAAGCACAAAGAAAAAAATATCGCCAAAACAAAAAGAACAAAGGAAGTAAGACTGAAAGGGAAGGAGGAGTGAGTTCCCAGGAGTAGTCTGACTCTTTGCCCCAGGAGCTGCCACATAGTGTATCCTTTTAAAGAGGGGTCAAGTAAGGAAATAGTTGTTCACTGGACAGGACCTTGTCTTCGTCTTCAGAGGCCTGATGAGCTGAAAGAGATTGCAAAGACAAAAACCCATGTGTAAAACTGGTGTAGTCTCTCCTCTTTTATACCTTTGCAGAGATTTGAGATGAAAGGAGTATTTTCTTCTAAAGATTATTTTGATTTATATCTTTACCCATAATTACATATGGCGTTTATTGCCTTTCCACAAAACTGGGAGGCCCTGTTTGATGAAGGCGCACCCGCAAACAGTTTGTGTGCTGTGGCTGTGTGCAGGTCCCCAGTTCCTTTGGTGGAACCCAGGGAGCAGGCTTTTATGTGTCTCTGAGGTTGGAAGGCACTGCGCAGGTGACCGGGTCCTTGGGGAGGAGGCAGGCAGTGGTTGCCAGACCATTCAGTTTACAGCTTTCTTACCTATTCTTGGAAAGCTAGGGCTGAAAAGGACCTTGTTATCTCATTTCACAAATGAAGAAACCGAGATCCTGAAAGGGAAAGCAGCCTACCTGACTGCACACATGGTGAAATCCAGGTCGCCACTCACCCTTCAGCTGGCTCTGGGGAGTGGTCTGTGCTGTTCACCTGCTTGAAAGGACTTCCCTGTCACCTTCTCATTTCCTTTTTTTTTTAAAGATGTTTCTGAGATTATAAACCATGCTGTGGTAAAGAGTTAAAAAAGAGTAATGCATAAAGGAAAAGTTAATAATTCATCAGCCACCCATTTGTAACAGTACTTTGCTTTTGTGACTAAAATATATTGTGGGTATTACTTGAGCTCAACACATGTATCCAGCTCTTTTTAGTTTCAAATTTCTCATAGTTTAGATGACTTTCTTTTATGCAATAATTCTACTGGTAGCCATCCAAGTCAAAGGGTTTTATTTTTGCCAATAACGGTGCTGAGACAGGAGATTAGGGCGTGGCAAAGCTGACTGGGGAAGTGGGTGTGACCTGTTAATTACAAAATCCCCGGACACCTCCACAGAACAGCTGTCAAAGCAGTGCATTGCCGAGGACTTCTTGGCAGAAATGGAGCAGGTTTTCGATAGGAGGCCTAGACCTGACCTCAGCCTGAGGCGTGGCTGATGCGAAACGACAGTCCGCCCCGAGTTTCTGCCTGCTGGCTGCCCTCATGCTGTGGGCTGTGCTTCTTTTCCTAGTTTTACTTGGCCCAAACTTGATCTGTAGAACCTGTTTCTTTTCCCACCTTTAATAAAACTTTGCTACCCTTTGCCCTTGCTCAGGACAGAAAGAACCTAGAAATCATTTCAGAAGGAGATTCCAGCACTCCCAACCCTGCTAACAATGCTGTGACAAGTCCTTGTGTCTTTTTTTTTTTTTTTTTGTCTTTTTGAGACAGGGTATTGCTATGCAGTTCAGGCTGGCCTTGAGCTCACTTTTGTAGCCCAGGGTGGCCTGAAACTTGCAATGATCCTCCTGCCTCAGCCTCCTGAGTGCTGGGATTACAGGCGTGTGTCACCTTGCCTGGCTCTTGTGTCTATAATTGGTACTCCGATTTCCATAGAATAGAACCCTCCAAAAGGAGACAGCTAATTAAGAGCATGCGACAGCTGCTGTCTACATTTTCAGACAGATTGTCGTAGCTCCTCCAGCATTCAGTTTTCATCAATCTGTATTTATTCTTACTCTTCCCCTCTACTTTATTCATTGCACTTTTTCTGTTCTCTTCCTTTCTTTTGTTGCATGGACAAATTCTCTTGGTTTCTCCATCTCTTTATGAACGTGCATTTCTTTGTTTTTCCAGGCTACAGTTATTTGTAACTTTCCCATGAGGTACTTTGAGAACAGCTGTAATTAAAAATTCTGCATTAATGTATAAAACTTAATAAGTTACTTCAATTTCACTGAGATAATTTAGAATTCTTCATATCTTTTAAGGGTTTTATTACACTGTTTTTAGCTGTTTCTTCAGAAACAGTTAACTTGCTATTTAGTTATATAATTAATTACTTTATGTAATTATAATTATTATACCAGTTAAATTACTGTTATAATTTCATAGTCACATTAACTTCATCTGGTTGCATTGTCTCTAACTGTCTCTCCTGTCTTCAGATCTCTGTCTAGTTACGGCACATCCTCAGAGGTTCCCTTAGGAGGGGTCATTGGCTAGGTGGCTTCTTCTTACATGTTCAAAATAAGGTTTCTGTTTGCTCTGACAGGTGAATAACATCTTGGCTGCGAATTTTCTCTCAGTAGTCATTGTTAAATTGTGTGCTGGCTTTTACTGTTGCAGTTGAGAAATATGATGCTAATCTGCTTCTTTTTCCTCTATAAATCTGTTCAATTTGCTTGCCTGTATGATTTCCTTTTACTCTTTAGAATCTCCCAACTGCTGACTCCCTGAAAAGACTGCAGGATAAAGCAGAGCTGGAGGATGGAGCATCAGGATGGGGAATGTATAAGGATTTTTAGGGCCTAGTTAAGGCAGATTGTTAAGTGCAGCAACATGGAATTAGACAACATTTTTGATAAAATAATTTAAGACTTGTGAGGCCAAATAAGGAATATTTAATGAGGAGCAGTTGCGTTGTCTATTGAGATAAATGGGTTTTGGGGATGTTCAGAAACAGTAACGTTGTTTGTAACTTCATATTTCTGGGTAAGCTTCTTCAAATAAAAAAATCATATTAATGTGTATGTTTGAATAGGAAAGTCATGCTAATGTTGCAGATGACTTGGTTTCTCACTTCAGATATTTTACCAAATGTAGGCACCATCTTTTCTCCCTATTAATGCTCCCTGGGCTTACTGGGGAAACTGCAGAAAATTCTCCGTATTTCAGCTGGGGCACGTTTTCTCTGTTTTGTCATGCCGCCCCCTCCTTTCCAGGGAGGTGTTTTCCCTTTGTTTCTGTTTCTCCTCCGGGAAACCTTGTCATCTGCATGAGCAGCCTTCTGCTTCTGTCTTTCATGTCTGATATTTTACTTGTGATGTCTGTCTCGTCTCCCAGAGCCAAATGGGCTCTTAGTGGTGACAGTGTCCTTTCTCATTTTGTCTACTGAAATTTTAACTTCAGAAATGGAGTTGTTTAGTTTTAGAGAACTTGTGTACGTGCTAGTTATATTTCCTTGAAGGTCTCTATTATCTTTTCCTCTCTATTTTTTAAAAAAATCTTTTTCATAGGGACTTTTTGCTCCTCCTCCTCCTCCTCTTCCTCCTTCTCTTCTTCTTCTTCTTCTTATTTTGGTTTTTCTCATGGAGGTGCCTGAGACCCCTTACCTGGGTTTTAAGTTTTCTTTGTCTTTTAGTGGGTGCCTATTCCTCAGGCAACCTAAATGGACTCTTGAACAGTGGTAAATCTAATACTGTAAGAGGTGTGTGTGTGTGTGTGTGTGTGTGTATGAATATAAGTGATCACACTGGGACCTGTGTGTGGACCTGTGGGGAGGGGGCTACTTGATTCTTCAGAGTAGTTTAGTTCACCAGTGCAGTGACCTTTGACATTTGCTGGAGTCAATAGGATCAGCCACAGTGTTTTTCTTAAAAGAACCAATTTAGGCCAGGTCATGTTAAGGAACTTTAAAATTTGTGGTTCACCAAGGTGGGTCCTTTGGCTCTGACAGGTTTGAATGCTCTTCCTGGGGCCGTTGAGAGAGCCGGGCCTTCAATCTGTGGTTTCCAAGTGTCTCCTCTCTACACTGATGATACATAACTCCTTCAATTGATGAGAGCATTAAATGAGTTTTCCTAGAATAGCATTTGGCACGCGGGAAAAACTAAGGAATTACTAGCTACAGCTTGTAGAGTTACTATGAGAATTAAATGAGTTCCTGTGTGTAAAATACTAATATATGCCCCAAAACTTAGTGTTACTGATTTTATTTTTTACACAATCATAACTTATGTGAGTTTGATCTACTGTGAAAATATTAATAAACCTTAATTTTATCTGTTAAATTTGGAATTTTCCCCAAATCAAGAACATTTCATCAAGAATCACAGTTTTAAAGTGGGGAGGCTAAGTGAATTGTAAGCCATGTTTATTCTACAGACACTTCATACTGCTGCTTTCCTGTCCAGAGGAAAAACATACCATATGTAGTTAGTGTGCAGTAAACACCCCGTGTGCCAGACTTTTACAGCAAAATATGTTACTATTTTAACATTTTCTGGTTAAAATTTTTAAAAGCCTGTTTTATTTGGGAAAAAAGTTATCCTGTAGTTGTAATATATTAGGACCAGGGAAGTAATTTAAAGTATAAGGTAGATGTGATAAACATTAAAATAGCCAAACAACCATCATGATAAGCTGTGCTGTTAATTTAAGAGAGAGCGTTTTGACAAATAATAAATGTAATGACATGGTTGTGTTGTCCTGAAACAAAAGAGTGATGCAGTTGCATATTTGTGAACCCTAAGAGCGTCTCCCTCCTGGTTTTCTGTTACTCCTGCAGGGAACTGAGGTTTTGGTTATTAAATGCCCCATTGACACACCTTTTGCACTAAATACTCATCTCATTCACTGTGTTTCTGTGGGGAGGGGGAGAAAAGCAGGTCAGGAATACTCCGCAGAGGCATTTTTTTCTCACAGCGTCCACTCCCATCTCTTTTTCAACAACTCAGTGCCCATCGTCTGCCCAAGTCTGGGAGCATCTCCTTGCGGGTACCCATTCCCCGTGTCATGTTACCTTTTGTGTGGTCCCTGTTGGAGCTGTGTCTCCATCTAGCACCCTGACGTAGACTGGCTCATAATGACATCTGTCTTGCTCTGAGGCAAGACTGGAAACACCCTGGAGTCTCTGTGCTGGGACCTGAAATCCTCATGACTTCCTCTCAGAGCCTTTGGGAGACTCAAGGTCACTTTCTTTCAGTGCTTCAGTCAGCATTACTGTGGGTGCCAACTCGGGTGTCTGCATGGGACGTGTCCCTTGAGTGAGTGGAGCAGCAGGGTGAGGAAAGGACTTGCAAACTGCAAAGCACATTTCTGCCAACAGGGCAGCTGCAGGCAGGTCACAGCTGATTTTTGCTATTGCTGGAGGAGGCAGACATGTCACTGTCTGATCTCCCCATTGCTTGGTGGGCCTTTGAATGAAACTGGGACGTCTACATGTGACCTCTGTCTTAAATACACCACTGCAAGCGAAGACTGAGAAAGCAGCTGTGTTGTCCGTGCTGAAGGGCCCTGGACTCAGCTGTCCCTCACAAGATCCGGGCACAAGGTTCTGATCTCTCATGCAGGGCAATTTAATTCTCAGGCTGCCTCAGAGAATTTCTCAGGAGGAGAATGGGCTCCTAATAGCAGAACATAAGCCAGTCCCTGCTCCACTACTGGTGCAATTTTAAAGAATTACCTTTTTAGAAAGGCTGTTGTGACAAAAAGAATAAGCAGAGTTATAAATGTTGAAACAACTTTAGTGAAATGTTTCTTGGGTAACTTTGGGGAGAAGAGTTATAACGTCACAAAACCTATGATTTTAGTGGAATCCTGCATTATGTTGCAGGATAGAATATAGATGTGGTGGATCTATGACCATCTCCTCCCTCTCCCTGCACAGCTTTCTCTCCTCACTGATCTGAGGAGAGGACAGGAGGACGGTAGGTTGGGCAGGGGAGGGGAGAAGGGGGGCCATAGAACTAAGGCGCAAGCTGTCCAGGAGAGGTCCGGTAATGAAGGCGTGTGCGAGGCCTGGAACTTTTGGGTTACCTCGGAGAAGAAAGCATGAGAGATTTTATTTAACTATTTATTTTGAAACAATTTCAGTCTTAAAGTAGAGGTTTAAGAACCATCCATCCGAAGAACTCTGTGCACCCTTCACTGATGGTCATAATTGTCGGTCTACCTCAAAAGCTTTATCATATTTTCAGCCCTCTTAGTGAAACATTTGTAAGTTGAAAACATGACTTACTGCCCCTGGATGTTTTAGTGCAGGGGTGGCGAACCTATGGCATGCGTGGGGCAGCAGGCTGTTTGTCTTTACTGAAAGCTCTAAAAGGTTTGCCACCACTGCTTTAGTGCATGGTATCCACAAACAAGGCCCCTGCTTCATAATCATGCTGCAGCTACCAGTGTCAGGAAATTAGATACAGCATAGCCATCGCATTCCCAAATCAATGCAGATTTTTGTCAGTTGCCTCAATATCGTCTTTTAAATAAAAATAATCTAACCCAGGACTATTCATTGCATTTTCTCACTTTGTTTTAAGGACTCCTTGAATTTACAACAGTGACTTGTACTTCATGGCTACTGTTGTAAAGAGACTTGGCCAGGTATTTTGTACAGTGCCCCTGAATTTGGGCTTGTCTAATGCTCCCTCATTACTAAATTCAGGTGGTGCATTTTCAGCAGGAAAAATTTAGAAGTGATGCAGTATTTTGTTGTTATTTCTATCCATTTAGCTGGCTTGTGCTGTCCGTGCATCATGCTGTTGGTGAAATTCACTGTGAGAATTTAAATTAGCAAGCGCTAGCTTGGTTTCTCCACTGTAGTCTCTCTTGTCCTTTGCAATTAATAAGTATTTTGTGGAGAGATGTTTTGAGACTCTCTTCCTCCTCCGACTTTTACCCTTCCTTTTAGCATCTATTGATAGTTCTTTTTGAGAGGGGGTCTCCTTATATAGTTCATGTTGGCCTCGAACTCACGTTGTAGTCTAGGCTGCCTCAAATTTGTGGTGATCCTCCTGCCTCAGCCTCCCGAGTGCTGGGATCATAGGCATGTGCTACTATGCCTGGATCACTGGTGATTCTTGTTTGAATCAGTTATGACTATGATGGTAGTTTTTAAATTCTGTTATTTTTTTCTAGATAGATTAATAGCATTTTATTCTAGTGAAGCACTTTTCCTCTTTTCTCTGTTTATTAATATATGTCTTTTTATTCACCTGGACTTACGGATTCCCCTCATCTGACACTGTCATTTGGTTTTGGGTTCAGATTGTCTCAGACCTGAGCAGTGGGACTCTGCTAGCTCCTGTGTTCTTTTGAAATGGCCCCATCATTATTTGAGGACTCTTCCTTATTGGTGTGGTAAGATTTTTCAGGCCTGTGCTTTCTTCTCTGTCCTTGGAATCAGTCTGTTTCCCAAGAAGTGAAGAATGGTGTTTGGAAACCAAAGACTTGGGCGCTAGGTGTGCTCGTTGCTCTTGAGGTGCTCCTGCTCCGCTCCTCCTCTGTGGGTGAAGCCAGAGGGCTCCTGCTGGTTCTGTGTGAGCTGAGCTGGGCGCTCACAACTGATTCCTCCATCGCTACAGGGTTCCTTTCAGTCCTTCCCTGTCTGCAGCTGTCTTCTTTCTAGCAGGAGAAACTTGCTCTTTTTTTTCTGCCTAGCTTTACCATGGTGATTACTGTTAGGTGTCCTCTGGGCCACAGGGTGCCCGGATATGTGGTCAGACACTGTTCTGGGTGAGTCTGTGAGGGTGTTTTGGGGTGAAGTTAACGTTGGAATCAGTAGACTGAGTGAAACAGGTTTCCTTCACAGCAAGGCTGGGTCTTAGCTAATCTGTGGAAGGTTTGTGTAGATCATTCTTTCTGCTCTGTCTTCTCCTGTCTTCAGATTTGTACTAAAACTTATATCGTTACCTCTCTTGCTTCTCAGACTTTTTGACTCAGACTAAAACTTGCGCTCTTGGCTGTCCAACTTGCCAACTGTGAATCCTGGGACTTTTGGCCTCTAAATCCACAAAAGCAATTTTTTTTTTTTAAACAATCAGTATGGTGCTGGGGATTAAACCAGTGTCTCACACAGGCTGAGTATATAGTATACCGCAGAGCTACCTCATCAGTCCTTTTTCCCTTGTTTTGAGAAGTGGTCTTGCTCAGTTGCACAGACTGGTCTCAATTTCGTGATCATTCTGCCTCAGCTTCTCTGATAGCTGGGATTATAGGTGTGTGGCACCACACCTAGCCGTAAATCTATTTATGTTTATGTGTATCTGCACATGTATGTCTCTATATCTATTAGAGATACATGGTGTGTGTGTGTGTGTGTGCGCGCGCGCGCGTGCACGCAACTAACGCATTACTTGTTGCTGAGCTCTTCTTCGCGTAATCAGTCTCCCAGCCCTCCCTGCCTCGCTTGGCCGCACCAGTGCTCAGTCCTGACCTCACCGTATAACCACTCTGTCCCCTCCTGATCTTGCTTTCCATGTGTTAGGAGTATGGAGGGAAGGGGAAAGGGTTCTAGTGGCTTTTTAATAATAGTTTTTAGTTATTCGGTAAGGAAGAAGAGAGGGAAGGACTAATTTCTTTGGCTTCTCTAAGCATCTTTGACACATAAAGAGTGAAAAGCGCTGCTTGTATTCGGGCCACATGTTTTAAATCTGACAGCACCCCTGGAATGTACTGCAGAAAAGCACAGCAGGTACGGCTCCGCTGTGACTTCTCTGGTGGAGGGAGACTCTTACCTCTGGATGTGTGTTGTGCTTTACGAGAATTTATACTTTATTGAGATATACGGACGTTTTCCTATTTCAGTTGTTCTTAAGGTGGTCCTGCATTTTGGTGTCATATAGGTGGATATTGCAAAAGTTAAGAGCAAGTTCCCCCTCCCAATCCTGACAAGAATTATAGCTGAACAAGGGCGAATGTTGTGATATCATACCCCTTGTAGCTTTTCAAAAACTGGATACCTTCTTGTAAGAAGAGCAAAAAAAATGGCAGATAACAAACTAATCGTATCAGGAATAGTGTTCTGCGTTCCTCGACCACTGAAAGTTCTCCAGGTCCTGCATGCTTTCCGATTCACTAGTGTGAGGAGTGAGCTGGGCTTGAAGTCAGATACGTCTGGCTGGAACCCTGCCTTTACCAAGGCTTTCTGGGTGCTGCAGCTATGCTACTGCCCCCTTCCGACCGCCTGCGGGGGTTACTTGTAAAATGGGCACAGAGGCGCCAGATTTGCCTTGCTTTTTTTGGAGCTGAACCAGGGTGTACTGTATAAAAGCATTTAGGGTGCTTCATTAGGTACTGATGATCAAAATTATTTGCTGTAATTTATTCTTTTTTTATAACAAAATATTACAGAGAGGATGAGTTGGATGGAGGAAGGAGAAAGAATTTGTCAAGACTAGAACATGTTTAGAGAGAAAAACGTTGAGCTGAGGTAAACTGTCTACAAAATGGCCACCTCCCATTCCTTCAGCCGCTCACGTCATTCCTCCCGTCAAGCTGTGGAGATGTTTTCCCCTCCCCACAACCAGAGCTGACCTTATGACCTGCTTTTATCGTGGAGCACAGCAAGAGGAGTGCTTTGCTGTTCTGTTCTATCTCTCTCAGCCCTCAGTCACCACAAAACGGTGTCTCTTTCTGGAGAGCGGGGCTTCTAGGGTGAGAGTCTCCCACAGGGAGCGGGAGAGGACCAGCAATCTGAGTTGCTGCACTTGCCCCAGGCACCATGTTAATATGTGAATGAAGGCATGTTGGGTTCTTGAGTCCAGGTGAACCCCTCCAGGTGGTTGGTACAGATACCATCTGTCCTCCTGAGCCCTGGGCAAATTTTAGAATCAAATTATTATTTAGAACCAATTAAGTTTTAGAAATGTTTCATAGCAATAGATAGCTGACAGCTTAAACTCTGAGAAAAGCTTATCCAAAGTTTATCGGAAAGAACAAACTTCTGTATAAGAAAACATAAATAGCCTAAAAACTCACACTCTGCTCATTTTATTTTAAATGTCAAAGTGAGGGTCTTTTACATAGGAGGGTGAGGGTAACTCTTGGATGAGAACCATTGGGAAAACAGAGCAAAGCAGAATAAGGGCTGGTGCCCCACGTAGTGTTTGCCTGGAGCGAGCTCCCACCGGCGCCGGAGGAAGGGCCCTTCGTGCCATCTGTGTTCACTTCATCCTAATGCACCTACACTAAAAAATGTAATATGATTTATGTTTTCCAAGAGAACTTGGAAGTCTTATATTCAAAATACTAAATAGACTGGATTTGTTGGGACATAACATTAAAGATTCGCCCCCCCCCATAGTCATTTCCTCTTTGTGAAGGAGTAAGCCGTTCACCCTCAGATGCAAGGTTATCATTCCATGCAGCTGGCAAAAACCTGCCTTCCTGGTCTGCAATGTCATGTTAATCTGAAAAGGTGTTATTACTCATTTGAAGTATTCTTTGTTCTGGTCGAAAACCACTGACCGTATTTTCAAATAAACTTGTCCTACTTGTGAGTCTTTCCATATAGGATTGTAAGTCTCTAGTAGCTATGTTCATGCCAGAATGTTGCTAGTATGAAAGCAATCCATCTGCATTTGCTGAGTTAAGTGGCATATAATTTGCAATCCAGAAATACGTTACAGGCAGTTAGTTACTCTCATTTTAAAGTAATTTTAATACCTTGGTATCTCTATTCACGAACTTAACTCGTTCCACGGTGCTGGGGAAGATGGCTGGCTATAGCTGTGCTGTCACCTGATCCGGAGTTTGAGATCAGAAGCAAAATTTTGCTCAATGCTTTGGTTCACAAAGTGAATTGTCTACAAACAGAAGTGTTTGTAAACTGAGGCATTTGTTAACATTTAAATGAAGGTTTTCTGAAAAAAGTTATAAAAGGTCCAGTGGTTCCTTTTTTATTTTATTTACTTAATTTCATCTTAACTTACAGCCATCCATTTTTGCTTTGCTAGTGATGATAAACCAAATTCTGTTCAGATGTATTTTATTGCACAAAGAAAATTACCACAACATACGTTTTATACCATATACAATAGTTTAATATCAGGCCCCTTCTTGTTTCTTTTTTTTTAATTTTAAAGATAAAAAGTTTTTTTAAGATATCATTAAAATGATACAGAATTTCAAAACAAGATGATGGGAAATTAATAATGGTTGTTATATTGCATATCGTTATCTTCAAAGTGGTTGTTCAGATGACCAGATATAGGCATGCAAAATTGACCAAACAATTAAGTACTAATTCACTCCTTATTCCTTACACTGTACTACCTTTAGAGTGCATTGGGTCTTTTGGTATTATTTCTCACTGAAATAAAGGTAAGCTTTTCAATTTGCGACTGTTAGTCCTGATTTGTCAACTTTATTGGGTGAAGAAAGGCCTCGAAGCTGAGGAGTGCATGTTTCTGAGTGTGTCTGAGGGGTCGTGGGGTGTGAGCTCAAGGACTGTGTAGAGCCCCTGCCCTTTTCTCTGGCACTGTTCTCCTGCTCCTCTTCTGCCCACCATGAGCTAAGCATCTGTGCTTCAGTCCATGTTTCCACCATGCTATCTCTGCCTTGGAGCCAGCTAACCACGGACTGAAACCAGGAGCCAAAGTAGACTTATCTCCCTCCTGTTGTGGGTGCTGGGTTTGTGTCCAGTGCAGGGAAAGCTGACTGATGCAAACTGCAAGTGCACCGAATGCCTCCAGATCAGCAGAGACAGCAGGATAAATGACTCCATTTCTGTTTTCTTGGGTAAGTCTGACTGGCCAAGTGCCTGAATGTAGCTTAGGAGAGCACCTACCTGGCATGCTCTGTACCCTGGGGTATCCAGGATATAAGTCTGATTGGTCAGGAAAAATGGAAATGTTCACAAAAGAAGATTCATATTTTTGATATTGTATCTCTTATTTTTGTTGTTTATTTTTAGTATTCAGTGAACTTTTGGGAGGTTCTTAGTGGGTATTAATTATTGGGCTATTTGGAGAGGACATGCTAATATGTACTCAGAACCTGCTTGCAGCATGTCTAAAGATTACTAACAAAATTAGAAGTAATAAATGGCCTTCATGTAGGTTGAATAGATTGCTTCAGACAAAAATAAAAAGCTTTATAGGTTCACTGAGTGCAGCTGCCGTAATGAGGCTGAGAGGATGAGGATGGGCTTTGTGCAGAAGGGGGCCTTTGACCTGGATCGGGAAGGAGAAGCTGGGGTTTAGTCATGACAGAGAGCAGGGCGGTTATTCCAGGTAAAGGGGGCAGTGCCCTCAGGTCAGAGCCCAGGGAGACCTCACGGAACCTGAAGTAGGAAGAATCTCTTCCCTGTTGTGTGTGGTATTACTCAATTGAGTCTTTCAAACATTTCATTAGTGTGAGTACATTATGCAAGACCAAATTTTAATTTGGCTATTTCAGAGAGTCCTCAGGCGTGCTACAAGAGTGCTGTGGTTGCAGTTATACCTTACTTTGTGGCCTCTTAATGACTCTTCATTTGGCAGAAATTTCTTCTACAAATGATCAGGAAAAAGCTGGACTGATGCTAAGTATAATCACATTCATGTCTTTCCTTTGCCAAGGGCTGAAAGAAGTCATAATTTTTTCTCCATCAGTGTTTACTGCAACAAGCCCTGATGTAGAGGTGAAGTGCTTATCTCAGTGTGTGAAGGAAGGATGGTGGCACGTGGCCCGCACAGTGGTGTAAAAGGGCCTGTAGAAGTTAGGTCTGCTTGTTCAAGGGGAGAGTTCCCGTTCAGAGCTGGTCGGGGGAATGTGTAAATGTGGGCAGCGCATCGACAGCTTACTGCCATACACCTGATCTTGTCTCTGTGCCTTTCGTTACTTAATATCTCTTGGTGCATGAACCAAATCTGCAAAGCAGTTATTTCCACGGGCAAAGCCAGGTCATGACTAATATCCACTGGCATGCTTTTTCTTTTTAAGAAATGTTTTTACACAAGTCATACATGTACCTGGTCATTCGTCAGATACACAAAGGAACTTCTTGTGAAAACAATCTCTCCTTGTCTCACTTCTCAGAGGCCACTTTTCAAAGTTTGTTAGTTACTTCTCTAGGGCCCTCATTGGCTGGTGAGGATCTCCCACGTCACAGCTCTTTGTGTTAGTTCTAGAAGCATCTTCCTTTCAGCTGGCATTTATGAATGTACTTTCCCTGTCTTCTACAGAGTAAGAATTTGCTGCTGTGTAATGAGCACTTAATAAATATTCTAATGAACGAATTTCTGTGTTTCCTAATATCCTTAATGGTACTTGTCCTTGCTTTCAGTAATAAATCCTGGAACTCACCCAATACACCAAGTTCCTACTTTGCCTCTCGCTATCTGTTTATTATTGTTACCGTTGTTATTATTATTGTTACTACTGCTCTAAAGATTGAATCCAGGGACTCCTGGGTGATAGGCAAGTGTTCTACCACTGAGCTATGGCTTTAGTGCTCTGAATTAAAGTTTTTTTCCCCCTGGTACTGAGGATTGACTCAGAGCCCTTGCATTGAGCTACCTCCCCATCCCCTTTAAATTTTTGACACAGTGTCTTGTTTAGTCATGGAGTTTCCTAGCCCTGGCTCAAACTTGCCATCTTCCTGTCTCAGCCTCCTGGAGTGCTGAGATTATAGTCCATCAATTTTTAATTTCTTTTTTTTATTCAGAAATAATTTCTTATGGACATGGAGACTTTGTATCTGAACTGCAAAATACAGGTCCATAGCAGCCTGTCTCTATTAAGAATAAAATTCTCTATTAGGAAAGGAGGTACAGCAACAGAATGCAAATTGGGGGAAGGGTTATTGGAAGGAGTGGTGGGAGCAGGGCTAGAGAAATGTGAGCTGGTGATGTGTACCCCACCCCAGTAGCAAATTCTTTACTGGCATCGTACTTTGTGAGTTTTGTCATATTATGGTATGACAGATGAGAAGTTAAGAGGTTTTTGTGTATGTTTTTGCTTGAAGTGGTGATAGAAGTACATCATTTCTGATATTCCCTTGGCTCTGTGCCCGGTGCACATGTAGACACACCCACGCTGCGTAGAATGCCGCGGCAGGAATCATGAGATGTCATGTTTGTCTTGGGTCAGCACTGGATCCACCGCCTGACTTTGAATACTTTCCTTGTGGTTTCTTTGTGGATAACAGAATATGCTAAAGGAGAATATGTGTAAGATATTTTCACGACTAGATTTGATATACATGCGAAACTGTCACAGAGAACTAACAGTCCATATTCTAGTAATTTTAGAATGATTGTTTTTGAAAATGATGATTTCCCTCTATCCATGAAATTTTTTTTAGTTTCCACCTGCTTTCTGAGCTGGTTTTCTAAGCTTGTTTTTATGTGTATTTGTCATAAGTAGACTGTGAGGTCATTTTCATGCTTTAGATGTATAAAAACATCCTAACATTTCTGTGGACATAGGGACATAATAGTTTTCATAAAGAAGCTGTGATTTACATATATTTTATATATGTAAATCTATACCATTTCTTTTCTTCTTGGTACTGGGAATCAAACTCAGGACCTCGTCCTTGCCAAGCAGGCACTGTGCCCCTGAGCTAAATCCCCAGCCTCAAGTATCTGTACCATTTTGTTGCCCTAATTTCATGCATATTCTTTTCTCTTTTGTTCTGAACCACTTATTTACTTGCTTGAGATGGAAGAGTTAGAGTTATGTGGCGATACTGCTCTCGCTTTCCCACGTGTTCTGTCTGTGCCTGGGTAGGGGAGAGGACTCCAGGAGAGACGAGATCAAGGTGGAGGGTTATATCCCAGCCCTCCAGGAATAGTTTGAAGTAGCAGGAAGGATATCAGTGCATTTTCCAGAGCAGTTTAGGAAATAATAAAACTTGATCTTAGCTGGTCAGAAGTTACAAAAGCATTCTTCAAAGTCAATAGGAGATGATTGAGGGTGAAAATCCTTGCCCAAAACATGGGCAGAAGAGCCATGGAAAGAGATGGTGATGGATTAGGGAGCATTGCAGGCTCAGTGGCTGTGGATGTGTGAGATCAGGACAGGGCTGGGTGACATCAGATGATGTCTTTGGGCCTGTGACACGCACAGTGTCTTCCCAATAAGTTATTTTCGTAGTGACATTCATCAGAAATCAGCTTTCAGAACCTTGCCAGTGTACTCATTTTTCTAGAAGAAACTGTTCATACTCATTTTTAATATACCATTGGACCAAATTTTTTATGTTCTTTAGGATTTTTTCTTGGGACACTGGCACTGCTCTAGAGTCAAGCATCATTGCTGTCTTAGGGCAGGAGTAAAGCAGGTTCTGGGCTGTGTGGTCCTGTCGACTGCCTCAAGAACGCTGGAAAATCTTGCTCAGAATCAGATGCCAGTCCTCACCTGAGTCCGTACAACTAAGTGCCTCTACTAATGGACACTGGCCTGCCACTGCGAGCCCTTGCCCTGAATAACTTCTAAACTCTTGCTGCATCTGTGCACGCCCTGTTCACAGGTCAAGGGTCCTGGCCAAAGCCAGTCCTGGTGCTGGTAGCCTAGCTGTCAGGCGTTGGGGAGCCTAGTTTTTGCCTCTGCCAAGAAGGCAGTGCTCTCCATGTCCAAAGGAGCTTTGGTGTTATATACCCAGAACAAAAGAACCCAGATGGGAGCCCCTTTTAAGAGAGAATTTGAAATTAAAAACTGTTAATGTAACTCATAACGGAAAAGACAAAACTCATATACCAAGATCACTAAAAAAAAAGTTGATAGAACTGTCTCCCATTCTTCCTTAAAACCCAAACCAAACAAAAGACTATAAAAATAGAAGAAAAGGGCCTTGTCTTTGATAGAGGGTCCGTGTCAAGGCTGAGCAGTAGCTAATATACTTAGTGGCAAAAATGTTGAAAAATTTATATTGGTACATGTTTGCAGCCCATAAGACCACATCAGCCTTGGGGAGTTGGTACTGTACATAACACACCTTAACTCTTTCTTTACTGCCCCATACCCCCATCTCTTGGTCTGCTAGCAAAGGAAGGAGCCATTCCATTAAGGCCAGGAAGAAGAGAACAACGCACGTTCTTGCAACTACCAGTGACCCTTCTCTGACCCAGCCAGTGCAGTAAGAAAACAGAAAATGACATGGGAAAGACATTTTGAAAAAGAACTAGAACTCTTATTATGTAAAGGAAATGTGATCTCTGTTTTAACTAGGAAGAATTTAGCAAGTTGGTGGGAATAAAACCAATATTGGAAAAAGTAGTTGCTTTTTAACCCATCAGCAATAGCCAATCAAAGTACAATAAACCGATGACATATCTGTGAATGCGCCCGTGTTAGTTTTTCACTGCTGCATAACAAATTGCGCCCCCCCCCCCCCCAGCTTAAACATACCTTGTTTGCTGCCTCACAGTTCTGTAGGCGAGAAGTGCAGATGGGTGTAAATAGGTTCCCTCTCAGACAGCTGTTCTCGAGGGCTGAGGTCAAGGTGTTGGTTTGCTCATCTGAAGGCTCTGGGGAAGAATCTACTTCCTTGGCAATCTGCAGCCTGTTTCAGGTAGTTGGCGGAATCTCAGTTTTGTAAATGGGGCTGCGTTTTCCTTTCCCTGTTGGCTGTCAGCTAGGGGCTACCCCCATTCCTCGAGGCTTCATATTGCTTCTTGGATGTCTACTCCATGGTTTGAAGTGGCAAGGACATGTGAAGTCCTTCTCAAACTCAGCACATCCTCGATCCTTTTCTGCCTTCCCCTTCTGCTGGAGAAAGTGTGTGCATTTTGGAGCCTGTGTGATTAGATTAGGCCCACTCTGATGATCATCCTATCTGAAGGTCAACCATGTGGAATATAAAACACAACTGCTTGAATGGTAACTGTTCATATTCATGGGTTCCAGAGATGGGGACAGGACTTCTTTGGTTGTTGTCTTAGTTACTTTTTTCTTTTCTTTTTTTGAGAAAACAGCTTTATTTCTGAGATGGGAGTGACTACATACCCACACCAAGTTCATTCAACAGCCAAGGTGAAGTGAAAAGAATTGTCAGTTCTCCAAGATGGTGACCCCATTTGTATGCACTGTGTCCTTTCCTGGGACCTGCCTTGGAGCTGAGGAGAAACATGATTTGCGGCTGGGTGTGGTGACACACACTTGTAACCTCCTTTAGGAGGCTGAGGCAGGAGGGTTGTCAGCAGGTGAAGGCCAGCCTGAATGAATGACATAGGGAGACCCTGAAACATCCCGGACCTCCAGTAAGATGCTGGCCCTTTGAACCAAGTAGACTGCTAGGAGTCGTGCCTTAATAGAGAGTTTTCCGTCATACAGGAACAAGTTGCTCCACTTTCAACTCTTTCCAGGAGTTGGGAGTCCTGAGACCAGTTGGCCTCTTCAGATGGGGAAAAGTTATCAGGACAACCTGTATTCATCCTGGGCAGTAACTGAATTCTTCGGGACTGGTCACCAGATGTGCGCCGCTAACTCAGACTCCAGGCTCCCTCTCAGGCTCCAACACGCCGGCCCACACAACTGCCACCACCTTCAGAGAAATGAGGATGCACGTGGGTCTGCAAGACTGCTCAGTTACTTTTTTCTTGTTGCTGAGACAAAATACCTGATACCCAAAGTGAAAGGAGGAAAGGTTCATTGTAGCTCGCTGTTTATAGAGGTTTCAGTCCATAATTGCCTGGCTCCAAGACAGGGTGGCATAGCAGAGGGGAAACAGTTTGTGGCAGGCAGAAGATAGCAAAGCAGCAAGTGGCAGCAGCCCTCTGTCCCTGGTATTGTATCTAGGGTCCTTGCCCTCAGGGCCTGTAGCATTCATACCCAGGATGGGCCTTCCCATGAGCCATACTTAGCACTGTGCCAAAACAATCAGTGGACCAATTTAGTAATCACACACCCTTCATCGCAGCATCACACACTTTAAATGCAGCCACCTCTGAAAAGCCCCACCAATCACTGCCTGAGGCTTTGTGGGGGCATCTAGACACAAACCACAACAACGGGGGAGGGTATTTTGTACATTTTGCCTGCCACAAAGCCTAAGTAGAATTTTATGAGGCCTATGTGAAAAAAACATATAAAATGTCCTTGAAGTATATAAGAGAAAATCGTAAAAATTTAACGTGGTAAATATTGTATCATCCATCCCTTGCTTCACTAGTCATCCAGCTTGTCATTTGAGTTTAATTTCAAATTCCCAACAGAATTGTGATTTAAATTGGCAAGCTGATTCTAAACTTCTAGTAGAAAAACATGTCTAAGAACTGGCAAAGGCAATTTTGAAAAGGAACAATGAATCTCAAATTATGTGAAACTCATTAAAATACTGGGAGTTTTGTTCCTGAATGAACCCCCTGGATAGGACTGGGTAGTTAGCAGATGATATAGCTGTTTTAAATCAAAATGGAAATCATGGCCTTTTCAGTCAGTGGTGGTGCAATTATCAATCCATTTGGAAACTAAGTTAGGCCTTATCCCAAGCACAAAAATAATTTCCAGATGGAGTGAAGAGCTAAATAAGTAAAACTGCACAAGTATTAGAAGTTTTAGGAGAATTTGCCGATAAACGTTGGATTAGAGAATGCTTAGCTCAAACACTAGAAAATGTGATTAGCTAGCTATTCAGTATGTGAACAAGCACTTGCTTTTAGGAGAGTCAGGAAAATGTAAACAAAAATTCTTTTCTTACTCCTTAATCAGATTGGAAAAAATTTTTTCAATCTGAGTGTTGGCAAGGTGAGAAGGGACATGTATTTTCACTGAATGAAATGTAATAGTCTTTTTGGCAGCATCCACTGTAATATTAAGTATTTGTATGCTTCACATGAGTGATTTTACTTACAGATTTTTACCCAAGGGAAATGCACAGGTACATGAGCACAGCAAAGCATTACTATATGCGACATTGTTATCGTAGCAGGAAATATTCATCAATGGAGAGGTCTATCATGGAAGGGTGTTTTTGTTTTAAATAAATTGTGTAATGGAATTTGGAAAAGGAACTGATTAACTTTAACTAATATAATCTGGAGGAAAGCAAAATATGTATGGGATTTGTAACGAGAAGCATCTTCTTTCAGTGTATACGTTGATCACTTCGTATCATTTTATAATACAGACCTGCTGTTGTTCAGGTCTCCTCCCATCAGGAGAGAAAGGACCTACACCTGACTCAGCTCTTGTCTCTTGTCTGTTTTTTCCTCATTCTCACCTTTGTTCCTCTCTAGGACCACTGAGAGCCCAAGGAATCATGACGCTTTATTGCCGCAACACGTGATTTGGGGACTTCCTTTGCTACCTACTAGCGATGGCGGGAGGGGGGGAGGGGTAAAGGAAAGGTCTGATTGTGTAGCTGTGGCCTGTCAGTGGATCAGTTTCAGGATCATCCAGTATGTGGAACAGAACTGGCTGATTGTTTCTTAAATATATGAATAATTGTTATTTAATATATCCGATGAAAGTACTTTGTTGGTTTAGTTGTTGTTATTCTGGGGATTGAACCCAGGGCCTGGCTCATGGAGGAATCTTGAAGAATCTAATCTGTGTATGTGGTGGGAGGGAAAAGGAGAGAGACCAGTATGTCAGGTAGGCATCAGGGTTCTAAAAGCAGCCAAAAGAAATGTTCATATGTCTGTTCTGATGTGAAGAAGATCAAGGAAAATATCTTTGCAAGAGCTTTTCAGAACATCAATTTTAGCAGCTTTATTCTATGGATTTATTATTTGAAAAGTTAAAAACAAAAGCTTTGGCTATTTTAAATTTTGTATGAGATCCTCATCAGAGTCATGATATAGGATGAAAATTGCTTTGTAAAATAAAAGTATTATAGGATTTTAAACCAACGTGGTGCTTGATGAGTTCATTAGATATTTTTCATACAGAAGATTATCTTTGTTTGAAAGAGTTTTGTGCAGACGGTAATTATAATCCCATAAGAAAAGAAGCTTATATTAATCTAACATTTGTTATAATTTAAGAATTATTTTCCAGAACAATTTCTCTAATACACTTCACTTTAAATCCCACTTGTCTTTGTAATTGAGGCACAACCTAAAGAGGGTACCATGGTCCAATAAAAACGTAGCCACAGTGAGGGAATCTAGTAAAAGGAGAAAAGCATGACTGTACCCTACTGAGACACCAGACAAGATGCCTTGTTTAAAAAGAAACACTGTGGATTATTTTTGCAGAAGTCAACAAAAGGCTCCATTGTCCTTGACCACGTATTCCGTCACATAAACCTTGTGGAGATAGATTATTTTGGGCTGCGTTTCTGTGACAGAAGCCATCAGACGGTGAGTACAATGACAATGTTCACTTTTTCTGGTTATACATTTCCCTCTATCTCTGGCCTTTCTGGGTGGTTTTATTTGTAACTTCGAATGCCTCAAACAAACTTTTCCCTGATAATTCCTTTGCATGTCTCTCTCTTCTGCTAGACGTCAGTGGAGTTGCTGGCTTCACACCTTCCTTGTGTGTCATAATCTTTGCAGGTAGCTAAAGTGGCTTCTGTTTTTGCAGCCATATCGAAGGTGTGCCTTCCATTTGTGCTGTGATAGGAGTGGATAATTGTCTGCTGTGTTCTGAGAAAAGTGGCTGGCTCTTGAATTATTGCCTTTCAAGAAAATAAAATACAGTGCAAAAAAAAATGCTTATTAACATTTAAAGGTGATTTGAGCTGTTACAAAATAACAAGTTAAATTAAGCCTATGCTTAATTGCTTGATCAGTCTTGCGTGCCTGTATCTGGTAATCTGAGCAACTACTTTGAAGATAATATGTAATACAATGACCATTATTAATTTCCTATCATTTTTTTTGAAATTCTGTATCTATTTTTATTGTTTTTGTGTTGTTTTTGTTATTTTGTTTTTGTTCTTTTCTCTTTAAAATGAAAAAAAAAAAAACCGAGTAGGGGTTTTCACATACAAACTTCATGGTGCAGGAGTAGTTAAGGCAGCCTGGCGTTCGGTTCTGATGTCTGTTACGCACAAGGGGTAACTGGGAAAGGTCCTCCTGTATACTGGATGGTAGGAATGTTAAGAAATTTGCCACAGTAGAAGGACTTTGGAGGTGATGATTTTGAAGGATGGAGAGATATTTGTTAATGTGACTCTTGGTTTAGTGTAAGAAAACCTTAAACTCAGGTAAACCCTCCCTTCCTATGCCAAGTGCTCTTACGCTCTCCTCGTGCTCACTCCACTTGGCTGCCTTTTTTGACTTTTCATCCTGTGCCGCTGCTGTTGAAATAAAAATGTTCTTTCTCTTCCTTCATCAGTTCTCCCAGCCTCCTCTGGGTTATTTGCAATGTATTCAGCAAGGAAGAATGATTTTCTGAATGGCGTCTCTGTGCCCTGGCCTTGGGAACGTGCTAGCATGAGAAAAGATAGGCACGTGGAATGCTGTGGATGCTGGTAGCTTGTGATTTCTGTTTAATCTATTTCACAGGAAGCTTTCATAAGACAGGAGTAAGAATTGGGCATGTTGGATAGATTTCTACACAAAGGAATAGCTTTGCTAAGTCGAGTGGTCATTCGTGAGCACTTTAGAGAAATGAAACATTCAGCAATTCACTGAGTTCTGTCCCATATAGTCCAAGGCCACTGTAGTAGGACTGTAAATCTATACTGATAGATTAAATTGAAGGCTATAGAAGGCACCTTAAATTATAGTCATGTTTTATATATAATATCTTTTTCCTAGCAGAGAAAAATACAGTTTTTGGATCTTATTCAGTATTTCAGAACTTTCCTAGGTAAATTGACTACTTGCTAAAGCAAGCAGACTTCTCTGTCTCTGTCTCTGTCTCTGTCTCTGTCTCTGTCTCTGTCTTTGTCTCTCTCTCTGTCTCTGTCTCTGTCTCTGTCTCTGTCTTTCTCTCCTTTGCAAAGGAAAAGAGTGTGAAAAGCTGTAGAATTTCAAACAATGAGTTGTTCTGTTGGAAAAGAATTTAAAAGTTAATATTGACAGCTTACTGAAAATTTGGTAGGGTTTATATTAATGCCAGTTTTTTTCTGTTACCTTTGCTCCTAAGATTTGACATCTGTGATAGTGTTTATAATACGGATTTTATAAGAAAATAAAGTTATACTTAAAAGGAGCAAGTTCTTAACATGTTTTGATGTGGCTAGAACATTGGGTATATAAATGATGTGTAAAAAGTACTCTTTGCCTTTTGAATTTGTGTTTTTATAGCGATAAAATAGAGATGAGTTTTGTAAACATTGCTTAGTCTCTGCATGTTGAAATGCATTGTCTGATTGCCTTATACGTAGTTCCTTTTGTCTGTGGGAAGCTTTCAGTATATGGTCGAGGAATTTTGTTTTTCTAGTATATTAGTAGGAGCAATCCTTCATATCCTACAGTTACTTAAGGAAGATAAAAATTTAAACAGTAACCTTATGTTAGAATAGCACAGGATATGATAAAAACTGTCTTAAAAATGAAATAATAGTTTTCATGAATATTGCCTGAGTTACTGGCCACTAGATTAGATTTTGTGTATTGGCTTGCCTTTTCTGCACTAAAAAGTTGGTTTTTTAAAATGAGGAATGACTGTGCAATGATGCCTAATTAACTAATATAAATAAGATACACTTGAAAATCTCCCTATGAGAAGACTTGAAGCCCTAAGGCAGACCACTAAGGTCAACTCTGGCACGTATAGAAAGAGAGAAAGTGAGAGCTTTGTGGATAAAAGAAAAGAAAGGTAACAGGGATGAAGAGCGGCTCACATCAGCAAGAAGCCCTAGGCTCTTTCTCCTCTCCTTGTTGCTTGGCTTGGAGCTGTGCTGGAGCCCTCGCTGGAATTGGGCACCAATGTAATTCATGACCAGTGTCCTTTCATCAACTGTAATTTTTATTAGCATACGCTTGCAGTACACACTTACATTCATTGTGGGGTGTTCGTACAACGTCTCCTCCTCTCTCCCTCCCCCTTCTCCTTCCCCTTTCTTCACCGCTTGGTCGTCTTCCCGATTACAAAAGATCTATCTCCCTGTTTCCGGTTATCTGTCTTCTGTTCGGCTCTGTAATTCATTTATACTTCACGCTTCTCATATAAGAGAAACCACGTGAAAGAGGAGGGCTAGAGAGTCTGCAGATGTTTCAGTGGAGGCAGAAGTTGGAGTGAATGATGTAATTACTGGATACAGGTCTTGGGCCAAGGAATGCAGGCAGCGTTTAGAAAACAGAAAAGTGAAGGAAATGGATTCTTCCCTAGAGCCTCTAGAAGGAAGGGAGCCTTGTCTACATTTTGGCTTTCGCCTTGTAAGATTCATTTGAACTCTTGACCATCAGAACTGTAAGATAATGTATTTCTATTGTTTTAAGCCATCAAGTTTATGATACTTTCTTGTAGCAGTAGAAGAAAACTAATATTCATAGATGCAGTGTAGGAGGATTTTATTCTTGCTTGCTCAGGGGGAATATAAGGCTTTACTGCTTGGGTTCTTCATGTTAGAGAGAAACTAAAACACTATTATTTTTCCTTATGATTAGAACTGTATGTACTTCCTCAGCTGTGTGTGCTTCAAAAGTATTTAGGTTCTTTATTATGGGGGAGGGATGGTGAGATCAGTTAATGATAGGCCAAAAAAACTGAAATTGTAACACAGACTTCTTCACTTTAAATAATTGGTGATTTGAGATTAGTCTGAGGCGGGGAGGAACTTGAGCCACCTTTCTTGTTTTCAGACATTTTATAAAAGGAATGTGATGTGGTGGAAAGAATAGCTGATTTGGAGTCACAGGGTTATGTCCTGTGTATGCTTCCAATGAATGATCAAGTCCATGGGACTGGAGGTATAGCTCAGTGGAAGAAGCGCCTGTCTGGCAAGCACAAGGTCCTGAGTTTGATCTCTGGTACCACAAGAAAAAAAAAAGTCCTTAATTTTTCTGAATCTTAATGTCTGTATTAGTCTGCTTTTTGTTACTATGATGAAACTACTGAAGCTGGGTAATGAATGAAGAAATGAGGTTTAAGGACATAATACTGGCATCAGCTCAGCTCAGGTGAGGACCTCATAGCAGATCACTTCATAATCACAGGACTGTGTGCAGTAGGGAGAGATCTATGGCAGGGCGGGAAGTGAGTGAAACTGGAGAGTCCAGACCTGCTCTTTTATAACAACCTTTTCCAGAGAACTAACCGGGCTCCCCGCAAAACTATACTAACTACGTTGATTCCTCTTGAGAGCAGCACCCTCAGTGACCTAGTGTTTCTCACTAGATTTTACCTCTGAAAGGTTCTACACCACTTCCCCCCACCACCATGCTAAGGACCAGGCTCCCAACACATGGACCCTTGGGCGGACATCCCTAAACCATAGCAGCATCCTTATCTGTAGACTGAAAACAGAATGTCTTTTGTCACCACCTCATATGCATGAAAGCTCTGTGTAGACTGTGAAGTGTTCAATGTATAAACGGCCTTTCCTGGTGAAACCAGGATGGGAGAAAATATAGCTGATGATTTTTTTTAAAAAGTAGAATAGGGATAAAAAGGAAACCACCTGAATGAAAGAGGAGAGAAAATTAAATAAGCTTTCGAATCTTGAGAGCTTTGGGAAATTTTTGAAGATGAGTTTTTGTTTTTGTTTTTTTTGATACCAGGAATTTAACTCAGAACCTTGTACTTGCCAGGTCACTTGTGCCACTGAGCTATATCCCCAGCCCTACTTTTTCTTTTTTTTTTTTTTGGAAGATGAGTTTTGATGATATTGAAAGCAATAACTAGGATAAATATGATATCCCAATACTCCTTCTGGTTTTATTTTATTTCTTTCTATTTCTGGTTTTAACAGCAGTTATAATTAGGTTTAATTTTGTGGGATTTTGTTTGTTTGTTTGTTTGTTTGTTTTGCACCAGGAATCAAACTCAGGGCCTCATGTTTGTCAGGCAGGAACTGCACTCCTGAGAGCTCTGTTCCCAGCCCCTTATGTCTCATTTTAACAGTGGCACTCGAGGCTCCTTTAAAATTACTTCTTGAAAGGCAGTAGTTATGTCTAATTAGAGCTTTTCTCCGAAGATGGAATTCAGCATGGCCTTGAGAGTCAGGTTCCTCGATCTGCTGCCCTCTGACTTCAAAAGTCAGAGAAGCACATGCAGCAAGGAAACATGTAAATACCCTCTTTCTCCAGTGACTCTTCCTTTGCTTCACGAGACAATACAAGCAATCAGAAAGAGACTTCCCACCTTCCCGACCACCCCTCACTCCAAGTGCGCTCAATGCCTCTTACCCACCCTTCTCCTCCTGTCACAAGGGAAGCGTCTCGGTGCTCCTGACTTGACTCTTCACTCCTCTGCCCTGCTCCTCCTGAGGAAGAAGGATGTCGGTGGTTCCGTTTCCTGGGCATACGCAAGTCTGTTCCCTTTAGCACACTCCCACTTTCTCTAGGCCACCGTGTTTGAGTCCCTGCGTCACACTTAAACTCCAGAATGCTTTGTCTAAGTTCTTTGCTTTCATTTCTTAGATCCCTTTCATTCCTAAACTTCTCACCGTTCAGAGTTGAGTCTTACTGTGCAACTAAAACTCCCTCCCGGGTTGTCAGACTTTATTGTGCTTGGCCTCTCTGTTGCTTTGACTCTAATGATTTGCCCTTTCTGGAAATCTTACTTTGTTCTTATGACATCACAGGTGTGACTCATCAGGATTTTGTCCTTAATGTTGTTCTTATGTTCTAACTCTGTACAGACTCACACATTTAATGCTGCCTCTTCTGGTACTATTTGTTTCTAGCATGATTTCTTTAAAAATATTAATTAAACTTTATATATTTGCATTCTCCCCAGGGCCCCCTGGTACTCTGGTGTTACTGAACAAAGTGCTCTTCCCACACTGAGCCACCAAGAGGCAGGCCCAGCCCAGTACACGCTGCCATGAGCAGTGGCGCTCTTCTTCACATCCTGATAGTGTGTTTTGCAATGTGCGTGAGATTGCACTTTCTGTGATTGGGTGTTCTGGCAGACGTTCGTAATAACTGATCAGTAATAACGGATAAGCTGTCTGTAAGTGACAGTATGGGTCCTGCTGCAAAGGAAGAAAGGAGGACGGTCGTGATGCGTTATTACTGATTGAGGATTTTCCTCTCTATGGTGTCCTCAGACACCTGGTGCAGAAACAGGTCGTAGATGAAGCGAAAGGACCTTCGCTTGTAGGCTTTGACTTCATGAAGAGCAGCACAAGTAGCACAAAGCCAGGGAAGACTGATGACAGCACATGAAGCATATCTGGGAAAATGCAGCGTCACTGGGTGTTCGGGGGCCTGGAAGGGAATGACAGGAGCGTCTTTGTAGAAGCCCGTAGCGCTGATGCTCTTCTCGTTTTCCTGTGGATAGTTACGTGTTACTGTTCCTGGGAAGTTGCATCTGCACTATGGTTTATATTGTTACTAGTGTCTGGTGACCCTCAAAATCCCCATTTCCAGCTCTCATACCTCATGAGGCACTGTATGGTGCAAATAACACAGACTCTGGACTGGACTCTGGGTTAAAAGCACGTTCTACTCCCTGAGAGCTCTGTGGCACTGAATGAGCCTCCTAACTTCTCTATGGCTCTTGTACACTAAGGATGGAATAGAGGACCAGTCTCACAGGGTGGTAGTGAGAACTGGCAGAATTTGCGTAAAATATCTAGCCCAGGGCCTGAGATCGTGTGAGCAGGAAAAGTGTTAGATGCCCCCAGGCTCCTCAAATGCAATGTCTTCAAAACTGAAGCCTTCATATTCCCCTCCAAGTCTGTTTAGAGAAATGTACCTAAGAGTAGTGGTTTTTTAAATTATGTTTTAAAAAACTATGTACCTCTGTGTCATTTTAGGTTGAGGTTAAAATCTTTAAGTTTTTATTGATGCAAATCTTTATCATAAACATTGAAATTAAAAATGTGTATACCAGCTCAATTTATATATCAGATGTCATAGCAATCGTGTTCTTCGCTGTCTACTTTTAAAAATAATACATGACCATGATCTTCGTTAAGTGATATGGTTTTCTTTATGCTTTTTGTCCTTACTGTTATTCCACTTTCTTTGTAAAGTTTTATCTTACGTTTATTACTGCCGTATAGTTTTCCATGAAATCTCCCATAAATGCTTACTTCTCATGCTTAATAATTATTAAAATGCATAATATTTTGCTGTTCTAATTAATTGTGTAGTAACAACCATGGTAATAACTACTCAGGCTCAACAACAACTAGAGAGCTTTAAGCCCTCAGGAAACTGACTTTTAAATTTTCAATTCATATATGTGACAAGCATCTTCTTATGAAATGAATGAGGCTTTTTCTCAATTACTCCATTTACCACTGGTTAATAATAATATAGCCAGGTGTGGTGGTGCACACCTGTAATCCCATCATTTGGGAGGCTGAAGCAGGAGGACTGCTACAAGTTTGAGTCCATTCTAGACTACATAGTGCATTCAAGCCCAACCTGAACTGCATAGTGAGACTATGTCTTATATATATACGTATACATAAATACACACACACACACACACACACACACACACACATATATATGTATATATTCTTGGAGGGACATAGGGCTCAGGCATAGTTTTATTCCTGTTTTTTTTTTTTAAATAGATACAAGCACGGATTAACCTCATTTATTTATGTAGAAAAGGAAGGAATTTCACCAAAGGTGCAGTGACAAGTGGAAACACTGAAATGACACTTAGGATTTGGAGGCAGATTTTTTTTTTTTGACGATGGGCACTGATTGGGATCATTCCTAAACTATCAGGCCCTGGTCACTGGTGGTCTAGGATACAGGATAAGCAAGCAGGAAGTGCAGAGACAGAATGGCTTGTCAGCTGGGGACTGGTTTATATAATGTACATCATAGTGACCAGCTATGCATCACAGTGACCAGCCGTTTTTAGGGGACAGAAGCAACCAGAACTGAAACTATTACCTGGGCAACAAGAAACTGAAGTATACTGGCTGGTGGGGAGCATTTTCTGTTACATTTCCCCCCTCTTTTAGTTTCCCCAGCAAATCTTTGCTGGACATATAATACGTGATCTTTTGAGACAAAGCCTGACAAGAAGCAGTAACATTAGGGTTGTAAGTGGTCCTATCCAAGGTCCCCAATGTTGTCTTATTAGGGAGTTTTTCCATAAGTTGCTTTTTAGAAAGAGACATAAATTAGGCCCGTCTGTTTTATGACATTACTCCAGCAAGACAGCGAGGGAGTTAGTCCGCTCTAGGAGAGTGTCCAGTGTGCTTTGGATGCTCATCAAATCTTGGTCATTTGATTGATTGTTTTATTCTGTGGGGGCAGTTGTCCATAAGCCACAGCTAGCAGGGGATGGGGAAACAAGGACTGGGGTAAGCAGCCTGAAAAGACAAAAATCAAGGGGGATAGGTATGGAACAATCCTGTGAATGATGTCCTCAGGCTTTAGCCATACGTGGACTGATCACTATCCAGAATGACTAGAACAGGGCTTTGAGTATGTTGTCTTTTTAGAGTGAGCCTTCTCATTCAGGTAAATTTTTCAATGGATTTCAGGCTGGATTCTTGAAACTTTAAGAGCTGTTAATATGGTGTATGCAGGGGTGTCTACAGGTATAGCTGGTCTTTTAGCTAAAATTTTATGGATCATGTTATAAGCTGTTTTTGAAAATCTTTTTAGAACTCTGTGGCCTATATGCTCTATGTAGTCTATGAGTTCAGGCCCATTTTTGCTACCAGTGGTTAAGGGTGGGCCACATCTAGGGATAATTCTTTACAGCAGGACCCTCTAGCCTCT
Organism: Dinomys branickii; assembly: GCA_004027595.1. Lineage (NCBI taxonomy): Eukaryota > Metazoa > Chordata > Mammalia > Rodentia > Dinomyidae > Dinomys > Dinomys branickii. Next base: position 104,645 of record PVLD010003685.1, read on the forward strand.
GTTGTCTTCTAAGTGTGGTAGGGAATGGGAGGCTGGGGCCAGTGACACAGACACTAAAGCCTGAGCTGGCTGCAGGGCTATGGTGCCAGCGCAGTGGCTTGAGCTTGCAGAACATACAATGGGGGCAGGTCCGGTGGCTGGGGTTGATGTGTCAGTCAACTGGATCTCCAGAGGGGACTTAGCCTCTGGGTTGAATTATTTTGTGTTGATGGCAGATTTCCAAACAAGCAGGAAACAGTAGCAGGAGAGCTTTGTCCAAAATAGCTTTGTCCAAGGTGACCACAGCATATTTAGCCCATTGGACTTTATTCCTAATAGAGCTACTTCCATCCATGAAAAGGGTGTACTCAGCATCTGTCAGGGCGTCCGTTTTTTAGAACAGTTCATCCCAGTGCAGCATGCGGCACTGGACAGTTAGGTCTCAATCTAGGGTGCGTTTGTCAGTCTCTTGATCAGAAGGACAGTGGCTAGAGCACAGGGTTGACAATTTGAGTAAGCATCATTGTTTTTGTGAACCTAATCCAGATGTTGTAGAAGCCAGCAGCTTCAAGAAATTTGTGGAGTTTCTTTTTTGGTAACTAGTTTTTGCCAGATATTGTAGCAGAGTTTCTGTGCCTTTTCAGCAGGAAGCTCAGGTGTCATTAGTTAGAAATGCAGTGATTTTTTTTCTCAAAGAGCATAAGCAAGTTTTTGAATCTCAGGGAAGTTGAATGCAGGTAAGTTAACCTTTAAGTCCAGAACTGGGGTCTTTGCAAAGAGGGGCTGGCTGACAGGAACCAACTGAAGGCAAAAGAAAGGGTTTTTTTTTTTTTAGGTCCGGGTAGGTGGACCAGCAGGCCATGGGTGGCAGAAGACTAAGGTAACAGATAAGGAGGGCAGTTACAGCAGCCTTGGCAGCTTGGAGATCTTGAACTGCTTTATAGGCAGGAGAGGCGTATTTTAGCAGTTAGACATTTTATAGTTTTGAAGCCTTATTGTTTGGGGGACCATGACAGAGCTGGAAAGGGCAGAGAAATGGCTGTCCAGGAGCCAAATCTGTTGCTAGGGCCTCCCGGAGAACAGTGGGAGAGCTCCCAAATCCTTGTCCAAAAAGGGTGCATGGGTTGGGAACCACATAACATAAGGTGATGGCTGTGTTGTTGACAGCACGAAGCTCTTGCCCAAAGTGGTTACCAGTCTATCAGGCTGCTGTGGGGCTGAATGCCTGTTTGTGTTTCCTGTGATATCTGACAGCAATGGGGGTCGCGGTGAGGTGGTGTGGTAGATGGCCAGGCCTGGAGGCGAATCTTTAGTTGATACTTCTGGGACGAATTTTCATGTCTCCAGGATTGTGGTTATCTGTCTCAGGCTGATGCAGACATCATGTTCCTCTAAGGGAACAGTCGGAGTTGGAAGTGCAGGGTTAAATGAGAGGCAGGCTGACTGGCTTGATGCAAAGGAGACAGTCGCTTCTAACCTGAAGAAGAGGTTTCTCCCCAGTATGGGGGGACTGGCTTATACCGGAATTCATGTTTGGTGAGATGTCCTCCCAGACTGCAAGTTTATGCCTGGCAGAAGGGGCAAGAGGCAAGAGTCCCAGTTGCCCTGGTGATGGTACTATGGGTGCCTGGTGGCCCAGCTAACGAGGGAGCCTGGTCTGGCTTAGCCTGAGCCTGTCAGACTGATGAAAGAGTTGTCATCTGATCCATGTTGAACCTTTTGAGAGTTCTTATTTTTCCTTTATTTTTTTATAGTGTCCATAGTTCTTATAACTCATAGCCAAGAGGGTATGGCTGTCTGTCAGACTGGATTTTTTTTTTTTTAGACATCGGGTTCTTTTTTTTTTAAATCAGGTTTCTGTATAATAGTAGTTAATAGGCTTCTTGCCCCCCTTTCTGATGTCTTTGAGAAGTGTTTGACTGGGTTGTTTCTGGGTGAGGCAACCTTTGAATAGGCCATGGCAACTCATTTATCAGGGCTGACAGTCCAATTTTCCTCAGTCAAAATGTGGAATTCAGAAGTAATTGCTGCCAGTCATCTCAGGTGAGCATTAGACGACACTGTCTGACCCCGGTAGGCATAGCAGTGCAGCAGAAGGATTTGGGGGGGGGACTTCATGGCCAAATGCAGGCAGTGGCCATCTGGAACCTGTTCAATTGGCTGGAGGTAGGTGAGTTGGGAGCAGGGAGTAAAGCTATAGGTGTTGGCAGCACCGGCGTTGACTGATGAGGGTGCCACGGCAGAATTCTCAGAAGAATGGGCCTCGTTTTTCTTTGAGATGCAGGGAATGGTTTCATTTTTAACTCTGTAGAAGCCTTGAAGTCTTCTTTTTTCTGCAGTCAGGGACTGTGAGTTTTGACTAATTAATTCCCATCTCTGACTTTCTAGGCATACGTTTTATACCCTCAAACAGTGGTGCAACAGACAAAGGGTGGGTGTCCCTCAGAAACAGAGAACATTCAGATGCCCACCTGGCCTTGCCCCTAGCAGGGTTTTAGGCATGACTTAGCTAAGGAGGGTGAGACTGAGCTAAGAGGCCTCTGTTATGCCATATATCAATTGCCACAGAACCACAGGTGAGGGCCCAATCAGCCACTGTGACCAGTGCTCCCCAGTCTTGGTGCACAGACGGAGCAGCCTGTTGCTTATGCTGTCGATTCCACTCTTGCATTCATTTAGATGTCAAACATTCCAACCCTGTTTTCTTAAGGGTCGTCCTGACTAGCGAGAGTTGATCAGACTCCCCTTCTGCTTGAGCTGAGCAGACTACTGGAGTGCCCGTGCCTCTGGGGGTCTCATGGAATCAGGCAGGCAGGTAGACAGACAGACAGAGAGACAGACAGACGGACACAGCATCTTCCTGTCTTTAGGGTCCGATGTGAGCTGCTAAAGCAGGGAGCCAGGAAGCTTCCTTCAGACCTCCGAAAGGACTTGAGAAATATTGAGGATACCCCTTCCTATCAGGGTTGGGCAGTGTAGTGTGTAATAGAGGAAAATACAGTATCTTGTGTGAGGATCTCTGGCCAGGCAGTGCCACCTGTAGCTCTCCATTTGTGAATCTTAATGATTTAAATTTTTTTCTTAGGATACATAGTGCTTGTAATAAAAGAGTACATTGTTATCTTTCTCCATTGTTGACAGTGTCTAATAAGAAGGGAAATGGTAGTGTATTTCTGGGAGATTTTCTGTTTAGAGAGGGTCTTTCCTGAGCACAGTCATGTGTGGCATCTTGTGGATTTGCGAGCTGGCCTGGGAAATGCTGATGGAGAGCTGCCAGATGAATGGCACCTGTGAAGCCACTTGGTGTGTGGTGTGCTCTCCTTGCTCTGGCACTAGAAAAAGCAGGGCATGCTTTAATTGGCCTTATGTCTGTGATGTATGTGGTGATTTTGACATGGATTTTAAAATACTTGAAACACCTAAGTTTGTCTAGAGTCAGTTCCATGACATCTTGTATAGTTTGTTTTTTCTTTCACCTTTCAGATGGTTGATCCCAATAGGCACAAATGTGTCTTCTATGTAATACAATATTTTATCCTGTGGTTTTCATAAATTTTTTGCTTTCTAAGTTTAAGGAGGTAAAGAACTGAATTCTATCTTGAATAGAATGTTTTCTTCATTGGTGGTACCCAGTTCCTTTTTTTTTATCAAAACTAGATGAAGAGGAAAAAAGTTGAAAATGATAAAAAAAATACTTTAAAACAAAACAGGACTAGGTGCAGCATTAACATTTCTACATACATTTATATACATTGGTGTATTTATAAGACAAGGTATACAGGTGTGCTAATTATTCTTGTCAATAAAATTGGTACCTGAGAAATTAGTTATTGAAAGGAATGTTGTTGATTTCCTTACTATGAACATTTTATTAAATCAGACTGTTCTTCCAGGTTAGAATGAGCTATAAAGGATAGAATGCAGATGGTTGGTTGATTGATGATGGCTAATGAGAAATAAGTGGCTTTAGAGTTAATGATTCTAGATATTTTCTGGCTTTTCTTAGGTCCACATTCCATAGGGCCCTGTGCATATGGGAATCTGCTGGGAGTTTCTAGCTAAGGATGAAAGGATAGATCTGACCAAGGAGCTGGGTTTTGGGTGTCAACAGGTCTGTTTGGAATATGCTGAACTTCAAATGCCCCTTGGGTTCATGACACGCTGACACTGGGAGTCTTAGGTTTTTAAAGTCAGGAAACTAGATAAAGCAGAAGGAGAGAGGAGACGCTACCATGCGCCAGGGCTCTAACCGTATAATTGGAGCATTCTGGTTTTTGACACAAGTGAATGGTGTGGTGCTGAGCAGGGGGTCCAGACCTGACTTGGGTTGGCCTGGCTCCTCTGTGCTAAATTACTAGGTTAGCAGCAGCATTTACCTTTGGGCATGTGACACATGTTTTCATTTCTACAGCTTCAGACCATGTGGACTTCTCATTTCTACAGCTTCAGGACATGTGGACTTCTCAGGACTTGGATTCCTCGTGACATAGTGGTTGGATTTCAAGCACAAGCATCTAGAAAAAGAAGAGAGAAAGAGGGATGGAGGGACAAATGTTGTATCTCTTTCTATGTCCAAGTCTTAGGAGTCACACATTGTTACTTCTGTTGCATTCTGTTGAAGAGAAGGCCAGACACGTTTACAGAGAGGAGATACCAGAACAGAGTGATGACAACTGATCTTTATTTATTTATTTAGTTTGCAGTACTGGGGATCGAACTCAGGACCCTGCGCTTGATAGGTAGGCGCTTATTCCACTGAGCTACATCCCCAGCCCAAATTGGAATAAGTTTTATTTATTTATTTATTTATTCATTTATTTATTTTTGATGACAACTGATCTTGAAGACATGTTTTAAAACATGAGTCAAAGATTTTTTTATATTTTTCTACATGTAAAATGTACTCATCTTTCCCATGGTCACTCACCATTCTCATGTATTATGACCTTGGAGTCAAGCTTGAGAAGTTCAGAATCTTATCAAATCACATTCTGGATCCTTGCCTTCAACTCCTTGAACACAGTTCCTTTTTAATCTGAAGATCTGTGAATTAAGACGATGAAAAAGATTTGTATTTCTTCCTCTCAACTCAACAGTGTTGATGACATGCAAAGGATATAAACGCAAAGGATATAAACACCTACATTGTAGGAGGCAGTTACTAGTCTATATAGTTTTTTCTTATTTTTATCTTTTTAATTGATAAAATACTTGTATAGACTTATGATATACATTAGCATAATTCAGCTTTTGAATCTAGCCAGGCACATGTTGTCCTTGTTTGATTAGCTCTTGGCCTTACTGTCTAGGAGTTGTTCCTTGCAATGCTTGGCCCTACTCTCAGGGGTCTTGGTTCTATTCCCTGGCTCTTTGGGATTTTTTGGTAACAAGTAGTATATTTTTGTAGCTGAGTGTTCTTAGCCTGCATTTTGCCTGATGAAGTTTGGGGCCCCTGCTTGAGGGCTTTTGACTTCTATTTATCATCTCCACTTCCTCCAAAACACTGAGCGGAAAGTGGAGAGAGTGGGGCTAGAGAACAGAGGGCTGGAGAGGCCATCATAAAGCCTTGGCTTTTACATTTTGGAAGAGAGAAAATCATTGGAGATTATTGACCAAAAAGTGAACTGATTTGACTCATACTTTGAAAGACTTCCTGTAATTGCAAAAGGAGATATAGGGACATCATTATAGGAATCATTTAAGAAAACTAGTTGTGGATGATGACTGCTTAGGCCTGAGAGTGGTGAAAATTTGCAGATTCTGTTTCTGTTTGAATGATGAGCCAATAGGATTTACAGATGAAGAGAAGCTAAATCTAGCCCCAAGCTAACAGAAGAGTGTTGCAGCATTTATCAAGATGGGAAAGAAGGCGGGAGAAGGAGGGTTTTTTTTAGGGTGGAATCATCAGTTCCCTTTTGGACATATGAAGTTTGAAATTCTAGAAGACATCTAAATAGATTGTCAAGTAGGCATTTGGACTTGGGGGAGGATTCTGGCTTTGCTGTAAATTCAGTAATTGTCAGTATGTGGATGGCATTTACAGTCATGGGCTTTGATGTGCACTGCGAGCCTTGGGTGATCTAGTCTTTCCTGGTTAGGGAGATAAAAGAACATCTGCAAAGGATGGTGTGAAAGGGCTGCACGTGAGCTGGCAGGAGAAGCAAAAGGGAGGGCCGTGCTAGGAGCATGTGACCAACATTCAGGTAAGTGGGTGGAGCCTTGCATCTTTCATTAGATTTCGTAGCATAGGGGTCATTGCAGTATTCTGTGAAGGGTCCTGATCATCCTGAACATGTCTGTTTTCTCGCTATGCTACTGATATGTTGTATTTCTTCCTGTCAAGTACTTCTGATTAGGAAGTGATTGCTTAGTTACAGCATGTACGTTCAGAGAGGGGAGTGATGCTGAGGCCAAACATCCGCTGATTGTCCACGTGGGCGGCTGAGGTGTTGACATCTTTGCTTTCTGCTGATTCAGCGTACACAAACTCAGTTTCATGTACAAAGCTATTTAAAAGATTGTATTTAATTACCGTTAGGATATGTATGTATATTAAAGTATATGTAAAACAGAATTGAGCCCAGGTGTGGTGCACACCTGTGATTTCAGTACTCTTCAGAGACGGAGGCAGGAGGACTGAAAATTTGAGGACAGTCAACAGAGTGAGATCCTATCTAAAGAAAGGGCCAGGGGCTGGGGATGTATCTCAGTGTAGAGGCCTGCGTTTAATTCCCAGAACCAGAGTGAGGAGCGCCTCGTAAATGAATTTTATGTTTACCTAGGCCTCATCTCCAAGATGCAAGCATTAAAAAAAAAGAAAAAATACCCCAGAAATCTGAAGCCCTTCTGATCTCAAGCATTTTGGAGAAGTGATACTCAACCTGTAATAAAGTGGATTCAAGAGGGGGTGAGAGACAGAATATAGAACAACTTCAGTTGCCAGAGATTTATTTTCAAGTATGAAATGAAGAGACAAGGAGTTAAAAAGCCTTTTCATTCTAATGTGGGTAAAGGAATTGGTGCATTGGTGTGGGAATGATTCTGCAGGAAGGGAAAGAGCCCGGAGTTGGGCTCATAGGTGCAGAAAAGAGCCCAGAGCTCCTGTCGTCTGTTCCCTAATAGTGGGGCAGGGACACTTCTGCACAGTGGCGGGAAAGGATGGGACACAGCACAGAGGCAGAGGGGTGGGTGGGAGGTAGATGGGGTGAGAATGTATGTACTCTCGAGACTGCTGCAGTTCCTCAGGGCCATAACCAAGCTCTCCAGCTGAGAGCGAGAAAGGGAGAGGAGATCTCGGAAGTCTATGGATGGAGGAGAAGGTGCTTTGCTATCAAGATGTTATTTAGGTGAGTGAGAAAATAAAAAGCAGTAGAATTCTGGGTGATGCCAAGGTTTCCCTTGGTTATTGGTAATGGATTTAAAGTGAGCTCACCTAAGATTGTGCGATTTGGGCCTTCAGTTGTGTGTAGGCTTCGGTTCTCTGCATGGAGAAGGTGGGGAGTAGATTCACCGTGGGTCCCCCCCCCCCCCGTCTCAGACATCACTCCAATGACAAGGCTCTGTCTGTTTCTGTCACTGCTGAGAGAGCGTGCTTCTGGTGGGTGGTTTTCCCAGAGACGCTGAGGCTTCTGTGATTCATACCAAGGAGCAAATTAAAATCACATCCTATTAACATTGCTTAGAGGCCCTGAGGTCTGTTCATAGGGACAACGGGAAAGCACAAATAGCTGTCACCACAGTCCTAGAATTCTTGGAATACATGTGCAAATTATGTTGAATCTTAAAACTCCCCAAGAATGGCCTATTTTGTTATTTTTTGAGATCTTTTTGGCTTCAATGTCCCTGATAAGATGATCAATTGTGTTTTTACTTCTGAGATCAAGAGGTTATGTTGCTATCTTGACAAAAACTATGTGTGTGTTTTAAAGCCTTTTCTTTGACTTACGGAAAGTGTTAAATATCAGTGTAGAATTCTTAAATTCTCGAAAGGGGAATCAGCATCTCACCCAGTGTAAGGTAAGAGGCATCAAGTGTTTTATTATTTCATGTGTTCTATTCTTTATTTAAAATTTTGAGAGTTTATTCTACTGTTAGACCTCTAAGAAACGCCAAAACAATCGTTGAAAAATGAAAGGTTAGACCCTGAATTTAGTATATATCTTTTGAAGGTTAGGTTATTGATTTCCTGTGTGGTATTAGACTTTAAAAATTTAATTCTGAGGCTGTTACCTAGGAAATGGATGCAATTGAGACAGTATCAGCCAGAGTGGATGAAGGAAGCCCAGGGCGTTTAGCCAAGACTGTCAGGGAGTTGGGCAGGTTATTCTTCTCCCTGGGTTGTCTCATTGAGGTTATTAAGATTGACGGGACTGAAGCAGTAAGGCACCTAACTGCCTGTCTCTCCCACCCTGGCAAAGGGCGCGAGCCAGAGAACTGAGATCACGGCGCCTGAGTGACCAGGTGTTTGGGAGGCGTGTGTTAACCTACATAAGAAAGAAAGCAGACTGTACAAAATTACAAGAGACCAGGATCTGTTGTGGTTTATTGTCTTCCTACAAAAGAGAACCTAATCCAGCCTGTGGACATATACAAATAATAGTATATATTTCAAATAGAAAGGAGTGGCAAGAGCAGAAGTGACTGCTTTTCTTAAAGAATGAGCAGCTTGAACGTTGAGAGAAATGAGAGAGCTGTTTCTCCTTGTAATCGTCTGGGAAGACAAGACAGCTGTGCACCCGGTGCCGTTCAGAAAGGCAGTTTATTCCCCGTGGCCAACACCATATTTCCCGGTGCCAAGGCCCCTACTTCTCTTTTCTTTCACACTCTGCAGGTGAAAAGCCTGGAAGGCTATTTCTCTTTCTGGAAACTCTTTGTCTTAGTCTGTTTCCTGTTGCTGTAACAGAACACCTAAGACTGGGAAATTATAAAGCATAGCAGTTTATTTTAACTCCTGGTCTGGAGGCTGGGAAGACTAAGATCAGGAGGTGCATCTAGCAAGAGCCTTATGCTGTGTCCTGACATGCAGGCAAGCAGGTGCCTATAGTAGGAGGTCTTGTTTCGTACAACTCTTGCCTGTGGTGAATATTCCTGTCCCACAAGAGCAGCATTAACACTTTTATGAGGGCAGCACCCCACGATGTAATCACCTCTTATAGAACCCACCCCTCCTCAGTGCTGTTGCAGTAGAGATCCAACTGCAACATGAATTTTGGAAGAGACAAATCATATCCAAAGCACAGTATTCTCCTTGAAAATTGAGTTTTTTAGTCGAGATTTTGTTAGTTATTTGGGCAGCACTGATTTCAGTATTGTACTCAATTGTAAAGTGTTGGGAGCTGCTGGAGTTGGTTGTTGGTCGTGTGTCTGAGGAGATCCAGAGTCCCTCAGGCAGTCAAGCTACTTCAGTATTGAAAAAGGTATCCTGTTTGGACAATTACAGTCTTAGTCTTAGTCTTACATAGTCTTAGTCTCTAGGCAACATTATCTCTCATGATACTACTTTGCAAGTGCATAAAATAAACACCCCTACTGTTGGGAGTCAGTCCTCCTGCTCAGCAGGGAGGTGACTCCACCTGACCCCGCCTATTGTCTGTTGTCTTTATTTTCTAAATCCTCTCATCCTTTTCTCCCTGGGAGCTCGGAAAGACCACCGACTCCCACAGTAAAGGACTTGGAATATTACATTCTGTGTTGTCATTTCAAAATGTACCTGTTTGCTTTATGAGCAGGTGAACTGATAGAGATCTATTTGATAAAGGCTCTTTTGTCCCACATTTATTTATTTTGAGGAAATTTTCGTTAACACATTGTTCAACAATTTTTCTCCTCAGTAAAGCCTTCTTATAGTCACCCTGCAGAATTAATTTTCTTTGTATATAATTTTATTATCTTATATATACTCATCTTATGCTCTTAATCATCTCACTTTCTACGTTGTAGTGTGAGTGTATGTCTGTGTGTCTCTGGCTGTGTGTGCTCAAGGGTAGGGAAGGGGCTGGTTCATCTTTGTGTTAGTGTACTCCTCAGGAAGCATCTGATGTGACATACAGAGAACAAGCATGGTCAGCATTCCGTAAATGTTAAATGAATGGATGAGTGAGTGATATCCCAGGGTAGAACCTACTTCCGGAGCGTTGTAACTCATATGTGCCATTCTAGATACAACCCTTAAAACCAGGATCCTGTGTTCAGTGGGAAATTCTTGTGCTCCTTTTCCAGTTGTGGAGCAGCAGCCTGGTGGGTTCCATTGCGCTCTGACACATGCCGCATTAGATTGCTTGTTGATAATGAGTGGTGACAAGTGCCATCACAGCATGGCTGCTTTAGTTCCAAGGTCATGTCTTTCCCGTGATTTTGCATTTCAAGATGTTGGCTTAGGAAACTTGGTAGCTTGTGTTTATTATTTGTGTCCTGGAGCATTTATCATTGTCTGACCTCTGTAACCCCTGGTTTCCATTTTGATCAAATGAGATTTGTGTGCGGCACGCTTTGCATTGATGCTTAGTGTAGCTAATATGCACCGAGTTGATTGAATGGCCTTTGACTGAATCTTGCCTGGTCTTTATCTTGGTGTAGAATTGTAATTTCTAACTCATTTCAGAATTTTCATTGTTTCTTTTCACCTCACAGATTCAGTCACTCTCATGGAAAGATAATTATTTTTAAATTGTACTGACTATTATTATTGTGAAATTTTTTGATACATTAACCAGTTTTTCCTATTCCATTGAGTTAAAAGGTTTCCTCTTACCTTTCTGTATTGGGCATTTTTAAGGGTAGAAAAGACGTTCTAAAGACAGGAAAACAAAAAATTATATATATACGTTATATATATAATTATATATATATAACGTATATATAATTATATATAATATATATAATAAAACATCACATGGTACAACATTTTTATGTACCAGTTAAAATAAATTTAGTTTTAAAAATTTTAAAAAGTTTTATTACCAATGAAAAAATGAATTAAAGAATCTGTAAAGTTTGTTGTCTTGGAATGATGATGTTAGAAAGAGAAATCAAAAGCTTCCCCCAATTTGGTCCTTGCTGTTCCAAGATTAGACAGAGCTGTTGGACCGCAGGCCCTTCCTGCCTTCCTCTCTCCCACACGCACTCGCTGAGTCTCCATGTGCAGGTAGGCACGAGGCTCCCCTAGCCACACAGCTCTCTCTAAGACCCTGGGCAGCTGACATCTTTACTGTAGTCTTGAGAGCAAAGGAATCCAATGACCTCCAGAATTCAGATAATACATGGATGTTGTTTTAACTCTCAAACTTTGTGGGAATTTTTTATGCAACAATAGAAACACAAATACCAGTTAATAGATATTTGTGTCTGTTTTCTTCTCTTTGGGAAATACAGGGCCAGGCAAGAAACAGGCCATCCACCTAATGTTTCTACTTCGTGGGAAGAATTCATAGCTTTACATACATAGAGGAATGGATCCACTGTGTCCAGTACACCATTTAGCATTGGGATTGATTTTTCTCAACCTGGATGAATCAGAATGTCTCTATAGACTGCTATTTTTATACCAAAACCATCTCTTCAGTCTTTTTGGGTTTCCAAGGCACCTGACTGGTGACAACCTCTGCTTCAGATACCTTTTCTGTTTTAAAAGTGAGTCGATAGGCTGGGGATATAGCTCAGTGGAATAAGCGTCTGCCTAAAAGTGAGTCGATCTAGACCTTTTAAAAAAAGGAAAATGATGAAGCCAGAATAATGAACACTGTTTTGTGTTGCTATCTTTCCACATGTTGGTTACTTTACTTTATAAAAAGGCTGGAAAATTGGAATTGTCCTATGGGGGGCAGTGCATGAATAGTTTAGTACTATTATGATGACAGTGTGGACTTGGTATGGACGTTCCTTTACCCTCAACCAAGGGGAAGGGAAAGGGGAACTGGGCAGGTAGGTCTCCTTAGATTTCCCTTTCAGCCACCGAGATTCCTAACCCAGCAGTGCCAGGAGAGGTGTAAAATCTCAGCAGGGCCGGGGTCCTGGGGATAAGGTGGCTCAGATGAGCCAACTTCTTCTTCCTTCCTGTGAGACATGCTGCTTCTTTATTCAGGACAATGAAGAAATGGAAACTGGGTGTCATGGCCCTTGGGGCCCCTAGTCCTGCCTAGGACAGAGTGGGAGGAATTCTATGTCTGCCTTTTGTCCAGGGCCCTGCTCTGGCTTTGCTGGGCTTCTGGGGAGCTCCTTATGCCTTCTCTCTGTCCTACCGGTGGGAGTTCCAGGCTAGAAGCGTCTCTTTCTTTCAGTGATTTTGTTTAAAAAAGATGGGACTTAAAAGAAGGCGTCTTCCAAGGGCTAGAATTCTCCCTTTCCTGCTGGAAATACTATTCATTAGAGATTAATTTGAATTAATAGACAAGTGCCTCAGACTGACACTTGAAAGGTAGTAATCATGAATGACCCTCACAACTTAATAGTGATTGTCCCTAGCCTATGTTGCATATACTTAGTGTGAGCCAGGGGCTACACTAAAGACTTTCCATGAATTAACTTATTTCACCTGCACAGAAATCCTGTGAGGAAGGCTCAGAGACATTCAGGCTCTTGTCCCATGTTGCGTGGTGGTGACAAGGGGTGACTCAGAATGAGACCCGGGTGGATCTGCTCTGGGTCTCAGGTGTTCAGCCCCTGTGCTCTGCTGCTCTCCTGCATCACTAAGGATGGTTTGATGTCATTTGCTTTCTTCCTAACACCTAGCAGTGTTACCTTCCTGGGGCGGGACTGGAAATGAAGAGTTTGGGGATGAAGTAGGGGAGATGTGGCTCCTAAATGATTGTGATGGCGAGTTTAGAAAGACACATGTGGAGCGTTCTTTGTTGTATTGTTTTCTTTTCCTACCAGTAGTATAACAGAAAATGTTACTTTTCTCCTCAGCTAGTACACTTCAGTTTATCAGTTTCCCAGGTAACAGTTCCTGTTCCAGTTCCGGTTGCTTCTGTCTCTTAGAAATGGCTGGTTACTGTGATGTATAGCTGATCACTATAATGCATATTGTAAGAACCAATCCTCAATTGACAAGCCACGGTGCCTCTATACTTCCTGCCTGCTTATCTCATATAAGACCCAGACCACCAGAGATCAGGGCCTCATGTTCTGGGAATGATCCTGGTCAGTGCCCATCGACATAAAAAAATCTGCCTCCAAATCTTGGGTTTTGTTTTGGTGTTTCTACTTACTGCTGCAGTAGTAGTGAGAGACTCTGGATGTTACTGACCTTATAATGAGTATGGTGACTTAGCCCAGGACCCAGGAAACACAGTTTGCTTTTGCTTCTTCTCCTTTATACCATCAGCACTATTTTTTCCCTTTCCTTAATGTTCCAGCCATGGAAAACTCTGTGTATGTTTGTGTGTGTGTGTGTGTGTGTGTGTGTGTGTGTGTATATACTTTATTACATAAAGTGTTTCCCTAGTCAAGGATTTAAGTGTCATTTAAATAGCATTTTGAAAATATTCTTGAAGTAAAATCTAATGAAAAGGAACTAATTTCTATCATTACTTTTTTCTGCCTCATGTAGTATTGGCTGGATCCTGCAAAGACCCTGGCCGAACACAAAGAGCTGATCAACAGTAAGTATGCAATTTTAACTTTGTTAAGGGCGTGTTTACTTGGGAGCAGATGCATGCTTTAGCACTGGAGAAATGCATGTGCCAGTGTTCTGGTAGGACGCATGTAAGTGGGTACTGTTGTGCATTCCAAGGCTCTGCTTGTCTGTTTCATGCAGACTCTGAGTGTATCTTAATACTATACAGTATTGACTTTGTCCTGGAGTGAGCCTTCCCTTGACTTTGTGATTTTTTTTCTATGCTTATCTTTAAAATTTGACTTTAAAGATACATATAGAAAAGGCAGAGGGCATTGATTTGAAAATGAGGTAATGGGTTATGGAGTGGTTTTGTTGTTCACATCACTCAATTTACTGTTCAATAATTAAAGGGTGCTCTTGTGACCTGAAAAATTACTACAGGTCCAGAGAGAGGCCATCCATTTTCAGGGCTTAGCTTTTGGTTTTGTCAATGTGAATATTACTAGGACATTCAATGTAATTGTATATTGCACCTTGGGCCCAGTTGAACCAATTAAAAAAACCAGGTGGAAAATTAGAAACATTTCAGGAATGATTATTCTAAAATGAACTGACAGGTTTCTAAGAAAAAAGTTGAAATTTCAACTGAGGGGATGAAGAAACATAAATTATCTTAAGGTGCATTAAGTGTTTCTTGACACAAAGTGTCTATTCACATCATATAAAATATTCTACTTCAATATCAAATAAAAGGCAATCAATTTTTTGTCTAAAAATGTAATATGACAAATGTAATGTACAGTAGGAATAAAACACTATTGCAATTGGAGAAATATGTCACTGAAGAACACTTACATTTCATCTCATGAAGTAATTTGATAATAAGTGAAGGAAAATGGCATCAGATCGCTAAAGAGAACTCAGAAGGAATATCTAAAATTCCAGAACATTCATTGGTCACAAGTGTTCTTATGGTCTTGGAGTATCTGTCCCCAAGCTGGTTGGAAATTCCTTGTTATTCTTAGAGGCCTTGAGAATAGTCTTCACCAGAAGTAGATTAGGGAGTCCCACTTTCTGGCTTTTTCTTTTTAAGTAAAATAATCTTAGTTTCATTTCACCCAAAGTTTCTTAAATGTTGAATCTGTTGGTGAAGATAATAATTTGACAATTTGCTTCATCACCACTGATTTTTATAATTAGCCTTGGAATAGGAAGCTGGAAAATATCTAAGTAAACTTATTCTTGCCTGAAAATGGTAACTTTGGTAGCCTTCAGTCTCTGCTGAACAGTGATAGTTGTAAAGGAGGGTATGTGTTCACTGTAAAGGTATTACAGTTTCGTTTCTCCCTGCAAAGCTGTATAAAGTGGTGGCCAAAGAGCACTGAACACTAGCTATTGGCAAGCTTGGTTTTCATCTCTGTGGCTTTAGCACATCGCTCAACTCCTCGGAGCACTACCTGCCTTGCTTCTGTTACCAGGCTGCTGTGGAACTCAAGTGTTCATGTAACACTTTTGTACCTTGTCAGGCGCAATCAAATGGGAGTGACGCTTTGTGTTTAGGACGCAGCCACTTTGTATGTGAGTGGGAAATGGCTGAATCGGACCAAGAGTCCTTAAAGAAAATTAGCCCAAATTGAGTGTTTTTCAAACTTTTGCTTAACTGTTCATCACTAACCACATTTGATACAGCTGTGCTTGGTGAATAGGGCGTAATCTGTCACGTTCCAGAGAATAAAGCAGCTTTGGGGTCTGGATAAGGCCTCTTCCCTTTGTGCAAAGTCTGCAGCATCTGTGTGCACTCCACTCCCTAGGTGCTAGCCCCACTGCCTGCGGGCACAGGCAGACGCATCTGCTCAGGAACACAGAGCTGGACTGACATGGTCAAATCAGCAGACAGAGGACTTCCGAGTTCTTCTAAATATTTAATAGTCTGCCTGCCTGGTGTCTGTGTTGAGGGGTTAAGGTGTATTTGTCAGGAATATAAACATAATGGTTATGGAGACAGAAATCAAACATATGGAATCTGTTCTAATGAAAATAAATTAGAGCAAAGTTTTAAAATGTTTGCTTTTTAAAAGCTCTAGTATAAGAAGCACTAGATGAGGGAGAGGGATGTGTCCTCACCTTGATTTTGTCATTTGTATGCTGGAAATCAGGCATTGGGATATTATAAACATAAGCATGTGTAAGTAATAAGAGCATAGTTTGCATATTATAAATGCATTATTATCTTTATTATTCTTATTTATTTCATTTTCCCAACTTCTAAATTAATTAATTAATTTATTTATTTCTGCTGGGAATCAAACTCAGGACCTTGTGCTTGCCAGGCAGGCGCTTGTGCTGTTGAGCTACATTCCTGGCCCTAAATTTAAAACTTTATTACTCAGTAAAAAATGGGATTTGAGAGCTGGGGATATTGCTCAGCAGCATGGTGCCTGCCTGGCAAGCACAAGGTCCTGAGTTCAATTCTCAGTACCAAAAAAAAAAAAAAAGAAATAGAAAAGATGTGAAGCATGAACCCAGTTAAAGTCTCTGTTACTGTATAACTAATATAAAGTAAACCCAGTCTTTCACCTCCTCCCCGCCTTTTTAAACTTGGAATCAAACTCAGGACCTTGCACTTGCCAGACAGGTGCAGTGCCACTGAGCTATATCTCCAGCCCTCTATTTTATTTCAGTGGGAGAACTTCTATTAAAAATTGCAAATAGGGCTAGGGATATACCTTAGTAGCATAGCACCTGCCTGATAAGCCCGAGGTCCTGAGTTTGATTTCTGGTACAAAAAAAAAAATGCAAGTATAACTGCCATTTGGTGCACCAAGTAAAAAGTCCTTTTTAAAAGAAGTGTAGTAGGCTCAGTTATTGCATGGCTTGGAAGTACTCAGTTTTGAAAGTAGTGCTTGCCAGATTCATGCCTGTGAAATTGAAGTGTTTCTAGTAAAATGTAATACAATATGGTTACCCCCAAGGGGATTTTGTCCTCCTGCACAATATGAACGTTTATTTTATATTTTCTCATGTATATACAACTCCAGTCTTTGTTTCTGATATTTTCTTGGTTTTCTTTTTGTTATCTATAGACTTAGCTTTTCTGTATGTGGTAAAATGAGACAAGAAATTTCTTCTTCCACATGTAACAATTCACTTTTAGATTCAGAAAAGTTTAAGAATGAAACAAATGTCATTAATTTTATCACAGAGCCTCACTAATGATTTTTTTAAAAAGATACATGATAGGAAAATTCTTACTAATCAGTTTAAACAGAAAATTTCTAACCTCTCTTCCCAAATTTTGCTGCTGTTTGTAATTTTTATGGTATTTTTCTAGGAAAAAGCATACATAAGCTGATATTTTTTCACAAAAGGAATCATAATGCTTAGAATATAGATTGATCTTCCCACATCAGCACCTGCAGATCTTCTGTTTAAATGGTATACATCTTGTGATTGTAGTTGGCTAAGGTGGTCCACCTGCTGCTGAGAATTTGTTTCTAGCTTATAGCAGAGGTATACATTTTTTTGATAGTTGAAGTGGTTGGTGGATGGTTTATAAAATCATTAATTTTGTTTATCAATACTCATTCTTTATGGGCCTCATCAACCAGATAAGCTGCAGCAGCATTCTAGTGTGTTGGCCTTGTATGTTTGTTCATTTGCACATGTACGTGTACACACTTTGAACTCCTACTGTCAACAATTTCAAACCCGGCTTTTTTCCATTTTGTTTTCTTGTGTCTTATGATTTTCTTAGTGTAATCCTTAATATTTATATAATATTCTGATACTACTTTGGCTATGATGTAAATTTTAGTTAATTCCTATCTCTTATTTTAGCTGGACCTCCATATACTCTGTATTTTGGTATTAAGTTCTATGCTGAAGATCCATGTAAACTGAAAGAAGAAATAACCAGGTACAGTGTTGACTGTTTTGAACAGGTACATATATGGTATGTGTAAAATGCTTTATTGAAAACAAGCTAAAATTGATGTCAACCATTCGGATGTGTGTCTGCCTGAATTTTGTGTTTTATCTCCTGTGAGGAGTAAATGCATATGAGCATTGCATGAGACAGATTCAAATCCGACAATAGATGTGTTTGAAAAATGGCATGGTCCTGGGTGACGTGATGTTAGATTTTGCATCTGCTCTGATGGTCTATTCTGTATCATTATTGTTAAGCATGCATTCTGCTTTTGTATTCATATAAAAATACTCCTTGGAACTGCCTGAAGCCCAATTTGCATATGTAAATATATATTTGAAGAACTACTTATTTCCCTTTAATTACTTGTAGGTAAAATATCAGCTATTCAGATGTTTCATTTATCTCTCCAGGAAATGAAAAGACAATTACCTCTAGTGTTATGGAGGGTGATACAAGTCCAGTGTTTTAATGATTACTTTTGTCATCAGATATTTTATTTTACTTAAGGCAAAATATCTAACTGATGTTGATCAGGTTGTAAGAATAGTCCATGCTGACATTTGGAAGTGGCTTAGAAAGAGCAGATGGCGTTGTGCTGGAACTTTTTCCTGACCAGTGAGCTGGCTGCATGTAGTAGCAGAAGCAAAAACATTTTCTCTAAATTAAGCCATCAGTTTTTCAGTGAAACTTTATCATGGGCTTAAATGAAGCCTAATGTGTTATTTTAAGATTATGTCTTTGATAAGTGAGGCAGCCGGTGGTTTGGCTTCTATTCCATCCTTTCGTCATTCTTCTTAGACCTTCTCTTATACTGCACACAGAAGAGCGAGACGAGACCTTTCCCATCCCATGCTGAAGGCTAGGCCTCATTTCTTCAGAGCCACGCAGATCTCTGCATTCACGTCTTCCATCGTCACACTATTAGTGAGTGCTGTGGAAAACAGCATGCCCACTGAGGCTTCTGCAGAGCACATAGCCGTGGACAGAGGGCCTTTGGGTGGGCAGGGGGTGTCCGAGAGGTGTGATGTTTACCATAGAATTTTGTGGAGGAGACTGAATGCAAATGGTAAAAAATACTTTAATACCTTTAACTCATGAGGAATTAGAAAGGAACAACAGTTTGTCAGCGTGCAGTGAGAGTCCGTCATGTTGAGGTTGTCCGTAGCCTCGCTGTACCTCTGTCTCCTCGGTTGTAAAACTGAGGGTGTGCCTGTCTCACAAAGTTCTTTTAAGCCTTTGCTGGAATAATGTACTTAGAGCTTTTACAGTTATGTTTGACTTATTGTTAAGTGCTGGGCATATGTTAATACTTTCTATTTCATTCTGTCTTTGTCCTGGCAAATATAGCATGGAATTATTTTTTAAATGGGGTTAGGTTTGAAAAGTATTTGAATTAGTGGTCGAAAGGGAGGAAAGGAGTGTTTCTTAATGCCTTACTTTACCTCTGTTCACCACATATTAATATTGAACAGACATTTCCTTATAGAATCTAATGACTTGTTAACAGAACAAATGTATTTGTGTGCAATGTTCCATTAAGAGCCAGATCACATGGTTGGCTTATAAATGTTGGCTGTGATTTATAATATATTTTTTGTCCAAAATATGTAGTTGAACATCAGTGACTTAAATATGCATTTAATGTGGTATCACTTATTAGTGTGTGCTGAAAAATAAAGCCATTGATTGCCATAAATATGTTCATTTGAGTGGCCAAGCATAATGTATCTGAAAAGCAAGCCAGTTGCATGAGATAATTTTGTTGCCAAAAACTAAAACCAAAAAAAAGAAGATTCATTAATATATGTTGTTAAAAGTATACTTGGACCAACATTATCAAGTGTTTATTTTGATTTAGTTCTTTAGAAAATTGTTCCAGCCTACTCTGTATTGACTTTTGTTTGTAATTTTTTGATATGAAATATAATACATATAGTAAATTTGCTTATATGTATATAGATTTTTAAAAAAACTCACGTAGGAACTTCTTTTACTAATCTAATGCAGTCTTTTTACTCCTGCGTAATATTACTTAGCCATGCCCTTTGGATGCCCATCCAGGTTGTTTCCTTTTTTTTTTTTTTTTTTAACAGTTTAGTTATAAGTAATGCTTCAATGAAGCTTCTCACACACACATATACTAGATACAGCTTTCAATAAGGACATGGTACCTAGGGGAAAGGATGAGAGGTAAATGAGATACACAGGAAGATAGAGTCTTAGGTTATAAAAACTAACATGGGATTATAGTCACTTGGAGTCCCTGCCCTGCGTTCTAAAGCATTTTCTGAAATAAATGAACTTGAAGGATTCTAAGGTCATATGTTCTTACCCCTACCTTTGACACACAAGCCAGTTACTTTTTAAACTTTTTTAGAGAGGAAATCTTAGACCCTTGAAAAGCAGTAAGACATTCAGTGGGAAATAACTCATGCCTGAAACTTATTATTTACTACCAAGTTTTCCTTTTAGGTCTATTCAGAATAAATCTATAACCTATCATCATTAGTCCTTTAAATAATTTGTGCCTTCACAAGATTCATTAATTTTTCTTTAATTTTAATGCAAGTATTTTTATATCCTTCCATGTATTGTGTTATTTATACCTCCATGTCCTATGTGGGTCAGTTAAGGCTACAGGCTTTAGAATCAGACAGCTGAGGGTTATGTCCTTGATCTGTTACTCTAGCTGGGTAATTCTGAGTAGATCACATAACCTTTTAAAAAAATCTCAACTTTCTCATCTAGATAGTGGAATTACAGTATTTCTTTAAAAAGGTGCCTGGAGGCATATATAAAATTATATATCCAAAGCACCTACCATAGTGTAGAATGTCTTAGTGTCTCATAGATGGGAAGCATAGTGAAAATGGAAAATAATACATAAAATGGAAATAAATCACAAAACATTTATATATACACAAATATAAGAATATATAAAATGCA
The DNA here is from genome assembly GCA_004027595.1 of Dinomys branickii. Lineage (NCBI taxonomy): Eukaryota > Metazoa > Chordata > Mammalia > Rodentia > Dinomyidae > Dinomys > Dinomys branickii. The sequence continues at coordinate 125,056 of PVLD010003685.1, forward strand.
AATAAATGCAAAATGGAAATATTTACAATATATAAATATATAAAATATTTATAAAAATTTTATATTTTTGAAATTATTGATTAAAAAATTGGGAAAAGACCATCACGGAGCCCTGAGATAGGTCTTCCAGGTTTTGGTCAGAACCTTCTGGGTGTGGGTGTTCATTTACCTGTGAACCATCATCGCCCTGCCCTGTAGCCTATACTTCTGGAATGTGCACACTCACCCCTTTTCATTCCGAAACTGTGCGGGTCGCTGTGTTCCCTGTGCAGACAGTGGTCAGGGAGAGGTCCAGTTTCAGTGCGGATGAAGAAAGAATCTGTCAGCTGCCCTGCTGACGTCCCTACCTGTGATGCCACTGGCATTTTGCTAAACTTCTATGTATCTAACAACTTTCTATAAAAGAAAACATTATGTCCAGATGACTGATGACTTTTTTTAAGCTTCTAAAGAGAGGTACTGTATTTGACGCTTTTAGTTTTTGTAATACATCCCAACATTTTGTTGGGGATTAACATCAAGTCCACTCGCCACTGTTACCATTCTTTTTGTAAGCCCTGATCTCTCCTGTGTGAAGTTAGCTTGATCTGGCTTCTTTACCAGCTGAGTGACGTCCATCATGTATGTACTTCCTGAGTTGTCATCTCCTGTCAGTGAAGGTCCTTATCTACTCCAGAGTAGAGGTGAGGGTCACCTGCCATTAGAGACACAAAGGACATTTGTGAAGTTTAAAGGGCTGTGCAGAGGTACAGGTCCTCAGCAACTTGTTCATCTTGGTTTCAGTTCAGCTTCTTTTAGTGAATACCAGATAATGGAAAACTGTGAGGCCAGTGTTTCAAACCTGTCATTTGTGCTGTGTTGCTGTTTTAAATTGGAAAGAGTGGAAGACCACAAGCTTCTCTGCATTCTTAAGATCTAGCTTGGGGGACAGTGTGTGTACATCAGTGTATTAATCTCCTTAAGAAAGGAACCTGATGTTGCTTTATGAAGCCTCAGCTTTGCACCATAATGTGTTCTGCAAACTTCCTTGTTAAGCGGATCACCTTCATTTAGCAGTATAATGAGGGTCACAGTATAATTTACTGTCCGAATGTTGACATTTTAAAGAATGGTGAGCAGAATTGTTAATAATCTTACCTGTGTAATAGGCTTAAACTAGATGGAGCTGTCCAGGGCAAATTTGATATATGTTCACCCTCATTAAAATGAGAGATCAACAAAGATGCAGTCATCCATAGCTTTAATCAGAATGACCCAGAAGGAAAGACTCAGGGCTCAGGGATTTTCCATCTTTTTGTGCATAAAATAGACAAAATACATTACAAATAGCTTGGGAAGGTAAGACAGGAGGATAGTGAGTTTGAGCCCAGTCTTGACTATGCAGCAAGACCCTGTCTCAAAAGGCAGAGCAAAATTGTGATCTTTATCATAAATTTGTCTTATATGAATCAAATGGAATAGCACAAGTGATCGTATTCTTAATTAAAACTACTGTGCTTGCATTATTCAGTTTCTTAAGACTCTCTGGTAGCTGTAAAGGACAGACTATTCAGGAAAGTTAGAAGAGAGACCCTTTTTCTCCTCATATTTCTTAAAAATTGCGGACTAGCTTTTTTACTTCCCTTTAGCTCTCTTCATCTGTACACCCATCTGTCAGATCCACTATTTAGTGAGCATGTGCTGAGCTCTAGCTACCTTCCTGTACTGTTCCTTTGTGTCCACTCATCTTTACTGGATGATCAAAGGCGCTATAGAGACAGAGGGTGCAGCAAACCTAAGTTTTCAGCAAGTAGAGGTAATTCTAGCCAATGTCTCCAGTTCATAAACTTTTGTACTTAAATTCTAATATTGTTTTACTCTTGTTTTCCCATCCAAGAAGAGCACAAACTATTGTTGAAAAGGGATTTGATATATTGGTGAGCAGTCAGGGGATGGAAAGTGTTAAGAAGGGCTGGGGAAATGAGTACAGATTAGGGAGTGAACGGGATCCTGGGTCTGTGGCAAGAGATTTTCACTGTGCTGTAAACAGAGATCTTACCAGCTATCTTAGAAGCTGTTATGGTTGATACATTGTGCCAACTTGGGGAGTCCAGAGGTCTGGCTGAGTGACTCAGCAGGAAGCCAGGGTGCTTACTTTGTATACATCCTGAGCCTGTGGAAGAGGAGAGCATGGAGACTGTGTGAGAGCTACACACCCCCTGGGAGGGGGCAGGCTAGTTTACAAGGTAGGGGATAGAAAGAGGCTGTTTGCCTGCCATTCCACACATTCGTTGGTTGTTTGCTGCCATGAACAGTTTGTCCTCTGCCATGTGCCACTCTGCCTCTGAAGCAGCCAAGTATGGACTGAAACCTCCACAAACTGTAAGCTAAATAAACCTTTCCTTCCTTCATTTTGGGCAATGGGTATTTTGTCTCAGCAACGAGAAAAAAGTAACCAGGACAGGAGCTTTATCCTGAAGGCCCAGGGAAGTCTTCTAAAATATTTTTCATCAAAATGTGACATGATCCTATTTACCACTGGAGTCTTGTTTACCTCCTAGGAAGACGGGAAGGAAGGATGGATGATGGCAGGCTGCTTGAAAGGTGTTAGAAGTCTTAAGGGCAGCGACCCAAACTAGGGGATGGCGAGACGTGCGTTGCTTTCCAAACACGTGTGTTTGGTGATGGAGGTTGGACACCAGGGTTGGCCAGAGAATGAACAGCCCAGGTTTCCCTGACATGCACATTTGAGAATAGTACTGTAGTGCCATTTCCTGAAATGGGTAGTGGAGAAGCATGGGGCAGTGAGCAGGTTTTCACTAAAGCCCATTGTTGCAATCAAAGTTAATGTCAGTCTTTTGGCAGTAATCAGTGTACCTGCCATCTAACATTTGGATTCCCCCGGGAGGGATTTAGGTTGTGGGCAGTTGGAAAAGTGGTATTTACCACAGCAGATTTTTATAATTCATTTCTTGCTTTTCTCTACCCCTCCCAGTGACAGCAGGAATCACCTTACGAAGGCAGTAAAATCACAAAAAGCCTGAAATGTGTGAACGTGAGTGTGCGTGTGCATGTGTGTGAGTGGTGGGTGAGAACCTGGTGCTGATGATTCACTGTGTCGGCTCAAACCTCTCAGCCCACTGGCAGGAAGACTGAAAAAGAGAAAAACAAACGGCGAGTCAGAGTTGCATAGCCTTCTGCTTGAGAGAGGTTTAGGGCCAGATCGCTTGGATTCAGGTTCTGGAACTGCCCTGAAAGTAGTTACCTCTTCCCTCCAGGCCTATCAGTTTCTTTATGTACAGAACAGAGGTAATAGCAATAATCTCATTTTTTACAGTTTGTGTAAGTGGTTGTATGAAAACTATTTAAGATAAGTTATAATACTTGTAATGTTTAGAACAGTTCTTGGTACTATAATTATAACAGATTTTCTTGTGGCAGCCTGGAATGAGCAAGGCTGCACATAATGAGCAGAGTCTTAATAAGTGGGAAGACTGACAGAATTATACTACAATAACCTTTTTGTCTGTACACATAATTTGGGGCCTTGTAGGCAACACCTGTAAAATAGGCGGGGTCCTTGTGATTCGTTCCTCCCAGTAAGAGCATTTTGTAGTCAGTGCAGTGGCAGGGGCGGCAGTGAAAATGGCCAGTGCTTTATATCCAGCTGTGACATCTCCCCGTGAGGTGGGACTGCCAACCTCCCGGTCTTACATCCTAGCTGTTGGTGAGGGTGAGCAGCTGCCCACCATGGCGGCGTTGTGAGTAGCGGAGCTGGGATGTGAGCCGGGCTGTCGACCTGGAGCACAAGTCTGTGTTGTGTCAGTGGGGCTTTCAGATGGTCTTGTTCCTCTCCACAGAGCCCCCCCTCACAGAAGGGTGGAGTGTGGCTTTATTTCCACACCCCCTCCCCCCTGTCATTAGTGTTGACCTTGCTGATCAGGGCCTGAAAGTTGGAGTTTGAGTAGTGTAAGAGATTGTTAATCTGTCTTCTCCATTTCTCTTTTAGATATCAGTTTTTCTTGCAGGTGAAGCAAGATGTCCTTCAGGGCCGGCTGCCCTGCTCTGTCCACATTGCTGCTCAGCTGGGAGCATACGCCGTCCAGTGTAGGTTCCACTTACGTGTACTTGCTTCAGAAATGTCTGCAGGAAGCACTTGGAACATTCTCTGTATGCAAGTTTATATTCTAAGCTCTTGTACCAAATGACATTTTGTAAGAACAAAAGTGAATTCCATCGCAGTTCACATTTTCAGCAGTGTCCCTAACAGAAGAGGTAAAAACGGAGCCAGGTGCTCTTCTCTTGTGGTAGGTTGTGTGGAGCTTTCCTTGCCGGCGTAGCATTGATTCTCAATAGGTGAAGGGTCTAAAGAGCTCTTCCCCGGAGTTCAGTGATTCTACAGCCCGCTGCCACTTCCAGCCACGTGCTTGGGTCTCAGAGATCACGTTGCTTCGGCGCAGCTGTGGTGAGGACTCCACGTGGTCCAGTGCCAATGCTGAGTTCAGTGTGGCACACGTTCCTTGCACAGTGCACGTCCTCAGCTCTTCGTATCAATATGGTGGCCGTGTGGGGTGGTTCTGGGTTGTTGTGCCTTTTTGGAGACTCAGGCTGAGATTATTTCTAATAATTGTTGAGGACTTTACAAATCAAGCTAGTTTTGAGGGACATGAGGCAGCATGGTCCTTGCCCTTGTGGCATCTGTAGAACCAAATTTATATGTGTATACATAAAATGTCAAGGAAAAGTATCAAGTATATATTCTGGGTCAGGGCTTGGAAGGTAGACTCATATAGTGATAAACACTTTACAGGAGTAATATGGTGAGTTTTCTGGTTTCCTTTCGTTCCTTTTGTAAACTGTAATCAGGTATTACAGTATTGGGTTATTGCCATGACCATCGCTGGGGTCATGGGTGTTTACAATCACGTACTCTTTGTATTGTTGTCAAAGAGGAATTGTTGGGCTCAACTTCAGTGTTTCTATTTTTTGCCCTAACTTCTGTTTATAGCATTTTATTTCATGTGAACTGCTAAGAATGACTGAAATGAAAATGGTGTAATTAGAGTCTCTGGGAAAGCAGAAATAAGAAATTTGCATTTTAAGTCAAGACTTTGTTTATACCATCCCTACATAGTCAAAGTTACAATAGTAAAATTATTCAGGAATTGTATAAGTTTTACTAACAGAGCATTGGAAGAAAAATGCTAAAACATGATAGGGCTATTTTATTCCTGTATTTTGAAATGCTTTCTTAAAATAGAATAAAATTACAATTTCTGTTCTTTTCCTCAGCGGAACTTGGAGATTATGACCCATATAAGCACACTGCAGGATACGTGTCAGAGTATCGGTTTGTTCCTGATCAGAAGGAGGAACTGGAAGAAACCATAGAACGGATCCATAAAACTCTAATGTAGGAGTCACGTCTGCCATGGCATAAGCAGTCATCATTCTAGGCTTTTGACAGTCAAGCAAAGTTTCTAGAACTTCTTCACCTGCGTCTTGAATATTCCAGGTTTTTCCTTCTGTGGTTGTTCACTGGGCGTAACACTAAAATGCTCTTTGAAAACTCTAGCAATTTGAAAAGAGTATAAAGGAGGAAGAACTTACAACCAGCATAGTTTTGGTTAATGGCTTCTGACCCTTCCATGCATATAATTTTCCACAGAGAAAGTTTGTTTTGTGTAGATAGTACATAGATGTCCTATGATTTTATATAAGTGGGAGCAGTCAGTAAGTACTGTGTTTTGCAATCTTTTTTTTAGTCACTTGTATCCTGTGAAAAAATTTTAAAACTATACATATTATTTTTAGCTATTAAAAATAACCATAAGTGCCTTAATATATTTTAGATGCTCTGTGTTAAGTATATAAATTCTTCACAGTTAGAAGCAGAGCATATTCAGGGTACAGCAGCCAGTTTGGAGATCACAGTGACACTGGTGTGGAGCCTCAGAGAGCATTATTTTTTTTTATTTTTATTTTTTTTGGCGGTACTGGGGATCGAACTCAGGACCCTGCGCTTGCTAGGAAAGCGCTTATTCCACTGAGCTATATCCCCAGCCCCCCCAGAGAGCATTATGTTAACACCACATGTGCTTCTGAGAACAGATGTGCTCTCCTAGTAGGCTTTTCAACTAATAGCCCGGAACCTGGAAGTTATAATTTAATTATAGTTATTTTGGTTAAACCCTCTATGCTGACTAACTTTGCTTTCTTGCTTCTTATGTAGCATTCCCCCTTGAATATACTTGGTTTCAGATCTATTATAGTTAAAGGAAAAAAATGCACAGTTAATCTGCTCAACAGAAGTGTTTGCCTAACGGATCTGTGTGAGCGAGGAGATGCCGAAGTCGACCGCTGAATGGCAATCAGAGAAACTAGGCTCTCTGTCTTGTATTAGCATGCAGTAGAATGCTCGCTAGCTGATTACAGAGTCCTTCATTTTAAGGTTTTGCTGAAGTGGATGCTAACAGACTGCTGGTTATAATATTATGGAGGGCAGCAGGTTTGGCACATTCTGAGAATACTAATTCTGCTAGGAGTTTCAAAGTACAATTGTGTTTTGAAATTACTCTGGAGCTTGAGGTAGAAGCCCTCTTACATGTTTTGTGTGACAGTGTAGTCAGTGTGAGTGCTTTTTACTAGGAAGAAAGCATGATCAAAGTTTGGTAGCTTTCTTGTGTCTAATTTGTGATGATTCTTCATGCGTCTTACAAATAGGCTATATTGCTGGCTTTTCAGTATGCCATGACTGAAACAAGGGGGTGCCTCAGAGCAGGATTTCTTAAGTTATAGAAATTTATAGCTCCTCTTGTTAACCATTGAAAAACGCCCCATCCCTTAATTCATTTCTGGCAGATGTAACCCATCATTAAGAATCAATACTCTTTCTATATATATTATAACCAGTGAAGCTTTCTATAGTATTAAGTAAATAAAAGGTGCTGCTACAAATTCTATGTTACTAATGTATTTCTGAACCGCACCTGTGCTTTGGAGCTGTTGACGTGACTCCGACTGGGTGTTGGGCGCCTTGTTCCGCCCTTCTGCCCACCACTGTGCTAGCTCCTTTTGCTTCTGATGCAGAGCTGCTGGTGCATAGAGACATTTCACTCTTTGCAGAGTGTGTGCTTTTTAATTTGAGTGCTTATGTCCTCAATGACCTCTTTGGGGGAGGTTGAAGACAAAAAGTTTTAATATGTGCTAGGGCATTGAAGATGGGGTATAATGAACAAGAATAGATTTGGTAACTGAAATTAACTTAATGTAAGCATCACTTGGGGGTATAAAATTTTGTCACCAAGAAGCGAAAGGGTTTCTTGAAATATAGAGACTTTTTGCATTTGTACAAAGTTTTGCATTAGTACAAAGAATTACTTATTGTCCACTGAAGATAATGAAGATAGTTTACATCCTCTGTAAGTACAATAGCTATCTGTAAAGTGAGGCTCTTTGTCTGTTCCGGGTGTAGGGGTCAGGCTCCTTCTGAAGCTGAACTGAATTACTTGAGGACTGCCAAATCCCTGGAGATGTATGGCGTTGACCTCCATCCTGTCTATGTGAGTAACATTTAATTAACACAAAATATTTTAAGCTGATGACATTTTTCTGAAAAACTCCCTGAAACCCCCAAAGGAAAGCTGCATTCCTCTCTCTTAGTAAGTAGATGATGCTTTTTCATAGGTGGTTTTTGAGCACAAAGCAGCTTTTGCGTGGATTAAACCTTAATGAGCTTTGCATAGAAGTCTGTGATAGTATTTCCATGTGTAGAAAACAATGAACTGGGCTTGAAAACACAATCTGGATAACAGCTCCAAAGGGCTTAGCTAAACGTCAAAACAACTTAAAATTGGTTTATATACATCACATTAGACAGGAAACAGGAGGGCTTTCCAAAAATAATTTTTATGACTGAAAAACCTAAGTTAACTTGCCAGATAGAGCACACGTTAGGCAGTATTCCAGGTGCAGTGATAGGTAGTTTTGTGCTGGACATGCAAGTTCAGTCAGTAGGAGGGTTACCACCCACTACAGGTATCACTACAGTAGAAGTCTTTTTGCAGATTTTTTTTTGTGGCTGATGAAATGTTGCCAAATGTGGGCAGTGAACAGTTACACTGGATCTGCCCTTGAGTGTTCTGGGTCCGGGTCTTAGCCTTGAGTCATTTTTCTTAGGCTACCAATTGATTATTCTGCCATTGCTTTTGATTTTCGGAGAGTGTAGTCAGCAATTGTCTTATTTGATTGTTGGAGAAAATGAGCCAAGTGACTTATGCCTTTTAGGAAATGAATTGCTGGAGAGTGTATATAGACTTTTTGAATCAGGAAACTCAGTTTTTAAGGAATGTTGATAAAACTTTCTCTAACGTGAATGACTCACTCGTGCATTCATTCTGTAATATATCTTTTGCTGGTCAGGTTTCTGAAATAAGAAACAATATGATATTATTTTGGAGAATTAGAAGCATCCCTATAAATTTAGGTGTAAAAGTTACAGATTTGGGGAAATAGTAGTTTCCTAGTGCATAGATTCCAATCTCAGTCATTAGATGCTTCCTAGTGCTGCCCTTTAAGAAACCACTAAGCTTTGGTGGCATGACTGTCTTTTGCCCTCCTAGCCATGCTAATTGTGTTAGGTTTTCAGGTTTAAAAGATATTCTACAGCAAATTTATAGAGAGAACCTCCTGCAGAATGTTGTTGCTTCTGTAATGTTTGTTCTAATTCACAATTTTTAGTTGTTGGTGGGAATTTACTTGAAATGAGTTAAATTTGTTAGAATTTTCCACACATTCCTTTAATATTGAATTTCTAGAGCTAAAAGTGGTCAACAGCTGCTGCTCTTCCAAAATATATTAGTTGTTCTATGTCCCTGTGAATGTAGCTTTGCAAGCTGTTGCACAGCTCTGCGTATGTTCTGGGTACTCACTCTGTGGCTTTTTCATTTCAGGGTCCCATTTTTTAGTTTAGAGTTTTCATTGCCTTGGAATAAGGGTTCTCTAGTCTTTACCAGAAGAGGTTGTATTTTTAAATTTTATGGTAGTCTTAAGCTTATAAGGGGAGGAAGAAAGGAACATGTTAGATCTCAGAAAATTCAAGTGTCTGTCTGTTGGCAGCTGCCCAAACGTTCTGATGAGGGTTGTGGTAGTGGTGACCTGGGCATTTTGATTATCCACGTCAGGGAGGTGTATGAAAGCACAGTGGTTCTCAAGTCTTGGCTACACAGGAAGATCACTTGGGCCCCTTGTGTGTTTCTGATTTCAGCCCTTTTCTTGAGATCCTGATTTAACTGGTTTCAGTAGCACTCAATCATCAGTAATTTTAAACCGCTTGGGTGACTATAGTTAATATGCAGCTAGAGTTAAGCTAAGCACCATTGTTTTAGCAACTTGGAGTAAATCAATCAGTGGTCCAATTGGTAATCCAGGTACCTTTCAGTGAATTTAAGATGCAAGTGTAAATTAAAGTTAGAGAGAGAAATTTTCTCAAGAACTTTGGAAAAAAGAAGCATGAAGTTAGCTACTGTCATGGCTTCACTAGCTTTTTTTGCTCATGTCTTTCAAAAAACTAAATCCAGTGTTGTTACAACAAATTACTGTATATTTGTAGGACCAATTATAGTTTAATAAACAGCTTTTATGTGAATAAATTCATCGAGTTAGGCCTATGTTTGTTTTTGCAGGGAGAAAACAAGTCTGAATATTTCTTAGGATTAACTCCCATTGGTGTTGTCGTCTACAAGAATAAAAAACAAGTGGGGAAGTATTTCTGGTAGGTATAACCGGGGAACAGAGTTAGTATTAAAGTTGTACACTTTAAGCATGAGATTTTATGGTGCTCTTGTGTCAGCGAAAGAGTGAAGGGAAAGAAAACATACATTTTAAACAGCTGGCCAACAAGTGAGTGTGTACAGTCCATCATGGAGTCCCTTCTCTGTGGAAGCTGTAGGAGAATTTTCTGCCCACTCGGGTGTGGGCTCATGGGCTGAGGACTGCTCTAATTTTTAATTAACTCTACCTGGGACGGACTAGAGGGATTGGGGAGCCTATGGTCCTGTTTACATATGCGAAGGTGGCACTGTTAGAACTTGGGGATGCCAAGCTTTTTTGTGCAGTTAGTGAAGAAACACAGGAGAAGGAAAATTATGTCCAAGGGAGCTGGGTAGCCACTGCGGAGGTATTAAGAACAGCCTATATTAACCAGTCTTTTTTCATTGGGGACTTCTGGGAATTTCTGAAAGACTAATTCTAAAAAACAGCACCATCTACTTTGTTTTTCAGGCCTCGAATTACAAAGGTTCATTTCAAGGAGACTCAATTTGAACTCAGAGTACTGGGAAAAGATGTAAGTTTTTGTGAGCACTTAGCCTAAAGTGTCTTTTCTGCTCTATTATAGCTTAAAGACATTGTGATAAAACTATCATGTTTTCTTCAGCCTCGTGGAACCCAGGTAATTAACTCATGTGCGCAAATTCTCAAGGAAGGAAAGGGGAACGAGTAGAAATGAATGAGGTGGTAATGGGAAAATGTCATTTTGGTTTAAGCAAAGGAAAGCAAAACCTTTCTAGGACAGAGGAGAGAATGGGAGGCGATTTATCGTTATTACTGTAATTTGCTTTTCAGCAGGCTGTGTGCAAGTAGGGTTCATAGACTCTGAAAGGTGTGTCCTGCGTACTGCAGAAATGTATCCTAATTTTGCTGTAAAGTTAAACAACCCGTTGGAAGTTACACTTTTGCTGTTTCCTTTTTGAGCCTGCTAGACTAAATGAAATTCTGGACCCTTTCAAAGGAGCACGGAGGGTGAGGATGCTGAAGTGCTGGCCTCCCTGGCTTCTTGGCAGCAGCTGGGTAGCGAGCGCGGTGTTTGTCAGCGCCTGACTGCATCTTCATGCCTTGACAGGCAGCTTGCAGGAAACTGGTTAGAAAAGGCAGGGATGTGAATGCCTCCTTTTGATCTACCTGTGAAAGTAATGCTACCTTGAAGTGCTATTAGGATAATTCTTTCAGGATAAATTAGTGAAAATATGATGTAGGAGAGTCAATTCTTTTTCTTTTGATACTAATGTTATGTGGAACAAAAACTAAATGTGAATGACATTGAATTGACTTCCTTGGTGTTACAAAGGCTTAAGGATAAGTCAGTGCTTGTACATCTGTCTACCTGTGGAGATACAGGGACAGGGGAGCTGCCGCTGTGGTTGGAATGTGGCGATTTGGTAGAGCACCTCACATGTAATAGGCACTCAATACATATCACTCAAAGGATCAGTGAAATGATTGCTGAGAATGTACCCTACCAAACCAGAAGAGCAGATGCTACTGTCTGTTCTCCTAGAAAAAAAAAGTCCCACCCTGAACTGTAAGGCAAACTCACATTTATTGGTAAAGTTAAAATTTTGTTTTAAAATGAATTTGAACTTGGAAGGAAGGGAAATTCTGGATTTTAAAGAAATGAAAAATCTAAAAATCATTTAAAAAGTAGGGTTTTGTTGTTTTTTTCCTATCCTGGAATTCATATGACTTACGTAATACTGCAAGGAGTAAAGTCTGTTAAACATTGAAACTAATGTTTCAAGTTTTTTTAGCAGAATATGATAAAATGAGACTTTTCATAGAAGCATTATTGCTATTCAGAGTATTCTTTATCCTTGTAAGGAGGTGGTTTTGGTGCGTGCTGCCCTTTGGGGAAAGACTTTTATGCTACTTATCAGTGCTTTGAAGTGTATTCTGTTTCAGGGTAAATATTTGGTAAAGTCGCAGACAACCTGAGCTTCTAGCCTCTTAAACTTCTGTATCATAAGGCTGAAACAGCACCGACAAAACTAATAATCATTTCGTTATTTTTTTATGACAGTCTCCACAATGCAACCTGGTTTCCTAGGGACTCTACTCAGTCCCTGTCCCTCTCAGCTGTGAGAGGGAATGGATGTCTGCAGAATCCAGAAGCATTTTGCACTGCTAGGTCATTAAGCTGAGCATCAGTGATCTTTAGTAAGGTGGCAAAGCAGGTCATTGAATGTCCAGGCTTGAATCAAAGAGATTTTTTAAATCGCTATTAATAGCACAGTAATTTAACCTAAACATTCTATTTCCTGAGTGTTTTTGCTTGCAGGGATTTTTTTTTTTTCTTTCTCCACCAGGGTGACTCTGTGAGGCAGTGATTTACATAATTGTGGAATTAAGTTGATTATTATGGAGGCCCAACTGTAATCACAGATTGAATTAAAAAGCTCCTTAAAACCTATCACCTGGAACAGTAATCACATTGATTGAGCTTGAAAAATGGTTGAAATGCTTATTGTGCTGCTTTTCTGGTCTGCTGCTCTGGTCAAAGAGACTTTACTCAGTGTGTTCAGTGATTTTAGGCCAAACTTGGGAGACTTTCATGCATTATTTAAATTTCCAAATAGGTATGGTAGTTTATTTTATTTTTTTTCTTTTTTTTTTAAATTTTATTTTAAAGACAAAAGAATGGAGACATATGAACCAGAAAAGCCATAAACAATACAGAAAATACAACGTTATACAGAATATAGTAGGGAATTAGAACTGGATGTTGTATTACATAGTTATCTTCACATTAGTTAACACAAAAACATTGAAGAAAATACCAAATTATAGATAAGATAGTAGGGAATTTGCACTGGATGCTGTATAATATGAAGTTATCTTCATTTCTGCTAATACAAAAACGACTGAGGAAATACAGAATTATAGAGAACATAGAAGGGAATTAGCTCTGGATGCTGTCCTACATAATGTTACCTTCATCTTTGTTACTCAGGTTACACAGATGATGGCCCT